>JAGWCC010001865.1:0-10879 GCA_022651775.1 Drusus annulatus
CGGTATCTTACAGTATTACGAATTAGGGAATTTAAAACAAGTGTTGGACGGTTATCCGTTAACTCTCTGATCAACGAATTTTGTTATTAAATCACTTATTGGAGGGTGTTGCTTATCTGCATCAACAGGGCATTATCCATCGAGATCTAAAGCCTCAAAATATATTGATTGTAAAGCGGGGTAACGAGTTCATACCGAAAATTACCGACTTTGGGATCAGTAAAAAATTTAATGTTACCGAAACAACAGTGTATGACAACTCTATTGTTGGTGCGGGCACTATTAATTACGCATCGCCCGAACAACTTAGCGGGGAGGGTGGCGATCATTCGATTCGTAAAAATACCGATTTGTGGAGTTTTGGGGTCATTGCTTATCAAACCCTACAAGGAAGTGTGCCGTTTACCACTGGCGAACATTCGGCAGGGAGCGAATCGGGTCGACGCGAATTGTTTTCTCAAATCCAAAGGGGCGAATTACCAGCTGGTATCCGTCAAATACCTCAACCATGGCAAGAGTTAATTTCGAGATGTTTGGTACCTGATGCTACAAAACGGATTCAGAATTGTTTGGAATGCACTGTTATTTTAGGGCAAATTAAGTTTAACAATACCACAAATGATCATGCAACACATTTGCATGCGCTTGTCCCAAAACCTAATCCTAAATATAGAGTGGTGAAGAAAAAAGAGAATAACTATCTTGTACTAGCCATCTTTTTGGGATTTGCAATGAGTGTCTGTTGTCTTTTTTTGTTTGCACACTACAATTATGATAAACAGGGCGAGCAGGGTGTTATTGTAGTTAACAAACCGAATACCGAAGTGATTATTGATTCGGTTAGTATGGCATGGGAAAAAGCATTAGCGGACAATGAAGTAGGCGAATTTGAAGCGTTTATATTAAAATATCCCACTACAAATTATGCCGCCTTAGCGCAAATCCGAATAGATAAGTTAAACAAAAAGGTAACAAAGACACCAAAACAGCTACAAAAACAGCCAGTTGGAGAGGTGGAAGAGGTGCCCAAAACTGTACAAGCACAAACAAATGAAGTAGTTAGACCGAGAATATGAAAAGCCCCAGCCAGCAAAACGAATTGAACGTCCATTTGTAGACATGGCAGTGATTCCTGAAGGCACATTTGTTATGGGATCGCCCGAGACGGAAATAACTCGTTTTGAAAACGAACGTCAGCATACGGTGACATTGAGCCAGTTTAAAATAAGTCGAAAAGAGATCACTTTTGCCCAATATGATATGTTTTGTGAAGCAACAGGCAGAAAGAAACCTTTTGATGAGGATTGGGGACGGGGCAATTTGCCAGTAATCTATGTAAATTGGTATGACGCCGATGCTTTTTGTAGATGGATGGGCGGACGCTTACCCACCGAAGCAGAATGGGAATATGCCTGCAGGGCTGGGACAACTACATCATTTAATACAGGCGAAACTATTTCGAGCGGTCAAGTTATGAATTATGAATTATGAATTGCTTCGCAATGTAATTATTCGAGGCTTGTACTGATGCAGTCACTTCAAATTATGAATTATGAATTATGAATTGCTTCGCACAACGTAATTATTCGAGGCTTGTTCATAATCGTAGCGAAGCAATTCATAATCGTAGCGAAGCAATTCATAATTCATAATTCATAATTCATAATTTGAAACGATTCATAATTCATAATACCGATACCAATTACTGCGATGATTTCTTTAATTTGTGGAAGTATTGGTGGTTTTATTGGTATTAAATGGGCAGCAACATCGGTTACAAAAACACCTAAAAAAATGCAGGAGTTGGACGAACAATTTAAAATGGATTATGTGTGCCCTAATTGCCGGCGATATTTAGGCCTAACCCCGTGGCAAGGTTTGCTTAATCAAGGAGAATGCCCTTACTGTCAGCGACACTTTTATTGAAAATAGTATTAATTATCATAAAATTAAAGTCATGAATTCTAGTCAAAACAAAACGGAATTTCAAACAAACACAGAATTAAGAGCGCAAGAAAAAACGATCATTAGCTCTGAAGGTGATGCTAAAAATCCTAAAGTGAGTAACTTAACCGTTGGTGTAGCCACAGGCGTATTGGGTGGTGTAACGGGCGTAGCTGCGTCGAAACTGATAATAGACAACAACCTTGGTAATGTGCCTCATTCTAATGACGCTGATATTGAACCTATTTATAAAAACGTTGATGATCCAACGCCAATTGGCATTAAAGAATCATTAGTAGTTACTCCCAATATGTCCTTTAACGAAGCTTTTGCCGCTGCCCGAAACGATGTTAGGCCTTGGTGGTGTATTCTATTACAAAGGGCATTGTTTTGGAACATATTTGAAAGGAGAATGGGAGAGTTTACCGCCTGATATTCGGTTAGAGCTAAATAAGTACGATTTAAAATCAAATGTACCACCCCTTGCAGACAGTCCTTCGAACAATCACACAACAACAACAGGAACAGTTGTAAGCGAAGGCGAAGATGTGGAAGAGGTGGATGAAGAAGAAGATTTGTTAGCCGATTTAGATGAAAGGACGAAGCTTCGTATGACGAACTAGATAATGAACTTGCATCGGTAAGTGAGTCCGAATTTGCGATAGACAAAAATGTGTGGTTAGTTGACGATAATGCAATTAGTGAGGCTATTCCTAATGTACAGAAATGCCAATTGAACCCATAAATGTGGACGGGAATTTATTAGCAGATGTAGATGTAGATGTAGATGAAGATGATGAAGATGATGTAGATGAAGATGAGTTGTCTGACGAAGACCCAATTGAGATCCAAGAAGGAAACGCAGTTACGCCCACTACACCTGTTTTTACAGATGCCGATCATTTGAATAAATTATATGCCGACATTAGTGCTGCCATTGATCCTAATGCAGTATATTCTGATGAGGATCATTTGAAAAGCTTGCAAGCCGAACTATCAGCCAATGTTGCCCGAAATGCCACTGTTAATCAAGCCGAAGTATATGCACCGGTAGCAGAAACGACATATTCAGATGCCGATCATTTAGAGAGTTTGCAGGTAGAATTATATGCACCAATAGTAGAAACGACATATTCGGATGTCGATCATTTAGAGAGTTTGCAAGCCGAGTTATATGTACCAGTAGTAGAAACGTATTCAGATGCCGATCATTTATAGAGTTTGCAGGTAGAGGTATATGCACCAATAGTAGAACCGACTTATTCGGATGCCGATCATTTAGAGAGTTTGCAAGCCGAGGTATATGCACCAGTAGTAGAACCTATATTCGGATGCCGATCATTTAGAGAGTTTGCAAGCCGAAATGGATACTGACATCATTCACCAATAACGTCAATTCGTTACATCATTAATTTAATAATTCAAACTTTGCGAAATAAATAGATAGATCAACCCCATTCAATCACGGAAAATATGTTGCGGAAAATAATACAATGCCCTGCCTGTAAGTACACAGTTACAGGTGAAGGATAGTGCAGTTAACCCGCTTGTTAACTGTCCTAAATGTCAATATTCAGATCGTTTACTTGCGTACATTCCATTAGAGCAAGTTAAAAATACAATGTAAGCATTGTCAATCTATTTTGAGTATTTCGTCTGCCGACGAAATGGATAAGTCGTTAAAATGTCCTGAGTGCAAAATGACAGAAAAGGTTGGTTGATTATTTGGTTTTAAAACCAAATACACCTAAGTCTGCACCTGCGCCAAATCCTCAAGATGGCATTTTGACCCATTCGCCATCTAGTTTTTTACCATCCAAATTAGATTTACCTGGTAGATTAACCCTTCACACGGGAGAATGTACGCCCTCAACCATTCAATTGTTAACAGGAATTAATTTGATAGGAAAGAAAAAGGGAGAGATTACAAACGTTTTACAGATTGATTGTCAAGATCCTTACATGAGTCGTCAACATATCCAAATTGATGTAGTTCCTAACAAAAACAAAAACGGATTTAGTCATCGTTTAATGGATGCAGGAAGTAAAAATGGGACAAAAGTGAATGGCGATGAATTGAATGCGGGCGATGTAGTTCTTTTAACACCTAAAGATATTATTACTTTGGGACGGACTAGTTTCGTGTTTTTACCAAACTAACGAATTAATTAATTGTGGATTGTGAATTGTGAATTATGACAGCCCATGCATTAGAGATACTAATGCATCACAGCACAACATGATGCGGAGCAGTAATTCATAATTCATAATTCATAATTGATTAACATTCTAATTAGATGAAAATAACGATTAAAAAGCCGTTTGCAATTAATGAAATTGGAGAACGAACAAGTAATCAAGACCATATTTACCCTAAAGTTGGGGATACAAGTGATACCGACACACTCTTTGTTGTGTGTGATGGTATCGGGGGACGATAAGGGGGAGGTATCGCTAGTCGGATAGTTTGCAACAGTTTAGCGTCCTTTTTGTCGGACAAAATGGTTACCTTCTCTATTCATCGATTTGAACAAGCTATTAAATATGCGTATAATCAATTAGATGAGGCAGATAATGAGAGTCAATAATCTATCCGAAAAAAAGATGGGTACTACAGCAAATTCTAGGAACCCCTGATAGCGATTGTTCTAAATTTAATACAATTGTTGAAAATTGCATGGGGAAAACTAGAGATAATTTTTCTGCATTCTTAGTTCCTATCGACAACGTTGTGACGGACTTTTTTTGTCCGAATTCTGTACCTACACCGCAAAAAATAACCACCGCATTGCACTACTGCAATCCACAACAACTTGATGTAGCCGAATTTGTGCAACCAAAATATGCTTGGATTTTTGCAATTTCGTTCATTGTTTCCTTATTATCCATCTTGCTTTATTGTGTAATATTTTAAGACAAGGATAGGGTTTGGGGGATATACAAGGCTTGCAAGGTGGAAAACTTCAGTAACTTAATGCAGTAGGGGGAGAAAAATTGGACAGCTTCGCTCCAATCTTTCTCCCCCTTGTGACTATCATTCACTTGTAAGTGAGCGAGCCTTAACTTAATGGCATGCCATTAAAGCAGGCTCATTTGCGTGGCATCACTAGTATCTTCTATTTCTTTTGGCAAATCTGGTGGTCCTTGTGGTACCTCCTCAACCGTTTCGCGTTGTAGCGGTTCAATAAATTCAATTTTATCCACTTCAAAAGCGGTTACCCGTTTTCCTTTGGCTCGAGATGTTTTGACAGCAATAAATTGTTCCACATCTATTAATTCATTAGGACGTTTTGCGTGCTTGCCACCAAATGTGATTTCGATTTGAGGATACTCGTCTTCTGATAAAGCAACAAGATATGATTTGGGATGCTCGTCAATAAACAATTCAGGATTAACCGCTGTTTCAAACGTGAAGCGTTTTAGGTAAAAGAACAATTGTTCGGCATCGTAATACACAGCCGTAAAGATTTTTTTAGGATCAAATTTTTGAATCAATGATATGTCGGTATCATACCTATTCACCAAGTCGTAATTGGTGGTAAAGTATTGCGACTTGTTGTTGATCACCAAAATCTTATCATCGCCATAAAATTCGCCAATATACTTTCCTCGCTCATCGTTATTTAAACGAAAGGTGACTTCGTCTAGCCATACCTTTAAACCGCCAAGTGTCGATACTCCTTTCTCTTTAATCACTATTTTATGAATAGCTGTTTTTGCAAAAAACACACCCATCGAGTTTTTTCCTTTAATGCTAACTGTTGCAAAATCAAGTTCCTCTATCAGTTTCCTTAATTTTGGTTTGGGCTTAAAGTATACTTTCAATACTTCGGCTTCTCCATTGGGGTTTGCCGAGAAGTATAAAATCATCGAATTTTCGGTACCTTTAGTGATGTCATACAGCTTGTCGCGCTGGGTTCCTGTCACGCTGGTTCGCTTTACCTGGATGTTTCCATTTGAACCATCACGAAACAATATATTATAGATCGTTCGGGTATCGTTTTTCTTAAAAACATTAACATATAAGATATCTTTACCTACAAAAGCTTTTTCGGTGACCTTGCTCACCATGTACTTTCCATTTTTAAAAAAGACTATAATTTCGTCAATGTCCGAGCAGTCACATACATATTGTGCGTCCTCGTCCCGTTTCAAATCGTATCCTACAAAACCCTCTTTGAGGTTTACGTACAGTTTTTCGTTCGCCACCACCACTTGTGTGGCCGTAATAGCATCAAACGATTGCAATTCGGTTTTTCGCTCGCGTCCGGCACTGTATTTCTTTTTAATTCTATTAAAATAAGCTATTGCATAAGCTGTTAACTCGGCTAAATTGCTTTTCACCAGTTCCATTTCTTTTTCTACTCCAAGGATATGCTCATCGGCTTTTTTAATATCAAATTTCGAGATGCGTCGCACGGGCTTCTCTGTCAATTTACCGATATCGTCCATTGTAATATCCCGTTTTAACATCGGTTTATATGGATTGAAAGCGGTATCAATCGACTCTAATTGCTTTTCCCAAGTCACCACATCTTTCTCTAACTCGCGATAAATTCGTTGTTCAAAGAATATTTTTTCGAGCGACGAATAATGCCAATCCTCTTCCAGCTCCGCCAATCGGATCAATAATTCTTGTCGTAATAATTCTTTTGTTTCTTCGGTATTGGTGCGCAATATTTCAGAAACACCAATAAAACAAGGTCTCTCTTTTCGGATAACACAAGCGTAGCAAGCGATGGATAGTTCACAATCGGTAAAAGCGTATAACGCATCAATAGTGATATCGGGCGATACATCGGCAGGTAAATGAATTAAAATTTCGACATTACGCGCAGTGTTATCGTCTACCTTCTTGATTTTGATCTTTCCTTTTTCATTGGCTTTTACAATCGACTCAATCAATTTAGATGTATCTAAACCAAAAGGAATCTCGGTTATTGCCAACGTTTTATTATCGATTTTACCAATCTTGGCACGCACTTTTACCCTGCCACCCCGTGCTCCATCATTATAATGCGTTGTGTCGGCCATGCCTCCTGTGGGAAAGTCGGGCAAAATCTCAAAACGCTCTCCTTTCAGATGGGCAATTGAGGCGTCTATCAGTTCAATAAAATTATGAGGCAATACTTTTGAAGCCAAACCCACAGCGATCCCTTCGACCCCTTGGGCCAATAGCAAAGGGAATTTCATAGGGAGGGCGATTTCAATAGTTCTTTTTGCCCCAAACCTACTAAGGCCGCCCCAATAGAAGCATCGCCATGGGGGTGAAATTGCATTGTAAACCCGATGATGTTGGCCACCTTATTGAACCTGCCATCATCAAGTTTTTGCATAGCATGTAGAATACGGCGTTGTACAGGTTTTAGTCCATCATTAATGTGAGGTACAGCACGTTCAAGTATTACATAAGACGCATAATCAAGAAACCAATCCTTGAACATTCCGGTTACGCGTATCACTTTCCCTTCTTCTGGTTTCAGTAGGTTATCGAATTTACCCTCAACAGTATCAACAACTTCTGCCGTAGGTACCTCTTCAAGCTCTTCGTTTTCTGTTGCGTTTAATTCGCCTTCTGCGAGTTCTTCCGGTGGTGTTGTTTCGTCTGCCATAATCTTCTATTTTGTATCTGGAGGTTGAATATTCCAATTTGTCTAGTAAAGTGCAAAAATACGAAACAATTGCGAATTACGAATGATGAATTCCGCAATTTGCTTCGAACAAATACTTTATACAGTAATTTTTAGTTCTAGTGTGCTTGTAATCAGTAATAAAAAAACTATTCCGCATTTTATCCACCGCTCGCTTGCTAAATTTCACGAAGGCGAATAAGGCGCCTTATTCGCCTTCGTGAAATTTAGCAAGCGAGCTAAGCGAGCACAAGAGTGCTGAACTGTTACCTCATTCTGAATATAGTGCGGAAATTTGAAGTGAAATAGTATCGGAAAGATCTCCCCTTATTGAAAATAGTCAAGTGTTGCGGTTTGACTAGACTAATTCGACCCAGATTCTCCCAATTAATAATTAATTTTTGTTTTCTCTAAATTATGTATACCTTCTACTTTCTAAAACAGATGAATTGTTATAATATAAACTGAACTAAATGGCTACTTTAGAAACAATTAGAACTAAAGCTGGGGTATTAATAAGCATCGTTATAGGTATTGCATTAGTATCTTTTATTATTAATGCTGACACTTTAAAGATGGTGATGGACATGTTTTCATCCAAAAATGATGTGGGAGTAATCGCAAAAGAACATGTTTCGTATGCCGATTTTAATCAAAAGGTTACGGAATTTACTCAATTGCAACAAATAGCCACCAATCAGCAAGCACTCACTGCGGCACAGCAAGATGAGGTGGAAAATAAGGCTTGGACGTATTTTCTATACAACAAAGTGTTATTTCCCGAATTTGCAAAAACAGGTGTAGGAGTATCCGAAGAGGAATTGGCTGATGCGCTTACTGGTGATAATCCTGTAGACGAGGTGCGACAATTGTTTACAGATCGTGAAACTGGTCAGTTCAATAGAGAGCATTTACGCCAAGTTTTAGGACGAATGGAGACTGATATCAATCTCAAAACATATTGGATGTCTCTCGAAACGCAAACTTACGAAAACAAATTGATCCGTAAGTATGTAGCTTTAGTACAAAAAAGTCAATATGTAAGTAGTGTGGAAGCTAAATTTTTTGCAGAAATAGCAGGAAAAACATTTAACTTCGATTACATAGTGAAAGACTATTCATCTGTTCCTGACAGCACCGTAAAATTAACTGATAGCGATTATCAAAAATACTATGATGGTCACAAGGCTGAATTTGAACAGTTACGCGGACGCGATATCGAATTTGTTTTCTTTCCGTTGAAACCCAATGCTGATGACTATGCGAAAGCAACTGCGACTATACAGGATATAAAAAAACAATTTGCCTCAGTGCCTGATGCTGAGGTATCTGCTTTTGTACAACAAAACTCAGATATTCCTTTTGACGATATCTACAAAAAGAGAGGAGAATTAGCAGCTGTAACTGGATTTGATATTGATAGTTTTGCCTTTATAAAGCCGATGGGCACAGTAAGCGAATTTTATCAAGGTGATAAAGACGATACTTATTATGTATCGCGTGTTGTTGATCGTAAAATGATAGCCGACTCTGTACATGTGGCACATATACTTTTGGGTGAAACTAATTTTATGAAAGCTGATAGTATTTATGACTTAATTAAAAATGGAGCGTCTTTTGAACAATTAGCTCTTGAGTTTTCAATGGATACGGAGTCAAAAAATAAAGGTGGAGAACTTCCTTGGTCTGCGTTTGCTGGAATGCCACGTCCTCTAGCTGATTCGTGCTTCTATAACCCTATTGGAAAATTAATGAAAATACCAGCGCAATATGGAGTACATATTGTGAAAATACTGGACAAGAGAAACGAGTCATTAAAAGTACAGATAGCCACAATTGCAGTAGTGACAACTGTGGGTAAAAATACCGAAAATGCAATTTTTGCTCAAGCAAATGACTTAGTATCAGCCAGCAAATCAGATGCTGACGCGTTTAGAAAATTCGCTACAGACAATGCCTTGCAAGTCAAAAAAGCCGAAAATGTTCAAATGGGTGCTAAAGATATATTGATGGTGAAAAACGCTAAATCAATCGTTCGATGGGCTTATGATGCGGAAGTGGGTGATGTTTCGAGTGTAGAAACTGTTGACAATAACAATGGCTATATGGTAGCTTGTTTAGGTCAGATAAAAGAAGCTGGTTTTGCACCTCTAGCACAAGTAAAAGCGCAAATCCAACCACAAGTTATGCAATTGAAAAAAGCGGAAATCATTACTAAAGAATTACTTGCTGCTGCTGCAAAAACAAGTAGTTTAGACGAATTGACCACGCAAACGAATACCAAAGTGATGTATCAAAATGCAGGAGTTAATTTTAGTGCAAGTTATATCCCTACAATCAATACTCCCGAACCCCAATTAATTGGAGCTGTAACAGCATCTGCACAAGACGTGTTATCAAAACCAATTGAAGGAAATGCTGGAGTTTATCTCTATAAAGTAACATCTATAACCCCTGGGATAAATGATCCTGTAGCAGAAAAAATACGTATAGAGTCAAGTAAACAAGCCAGTGTATATGATTTTTATAGCGTATTAATCAAGAATGCAAAAATAGTTGACAACAGAGGACGATTCTATTAGTCGATTGACATGACGCTAAAGTTTTGTTGGCATTATTGCTAAAAATAAAAAGTCAGAATAATCTTAATTGATTATTCTGACTTTTTGTTTTTAGTTCAGTTCCTAACAGCACCAAAGTGCTCGCTTCGCTAGAATATTAGCCCCATTCTTTCCTTTAGACCTTTGGCATAAAGGAAAGAATGGGGATTTGCGTTTCGCTCCGACCTCGGGTTTTCGCCCCATTAAGTTATTAACTGAAGTTTCCCACACCTCGTAAGCCTTGCAAACACTCAAAAATATATTCGACAAAACTACTCTATTGCCAATGTAAAATACTATACTCAAGCCATTTATGAGGGTGTTTACAAAGGTGCAATATTTTGGGCTTAAAGGCTTTTTGCTTACTTTTTTGGTATCCAAAAAGTGAGAAAGAAAAAAAAAACCTTTAATGTATTTAATAGGATCTTACAACATTATTTTTAGAATACTAAGCACCCGACATTAAATAAACAACGTTATGAACTCGATATACTTTCGATATATTATAATGTCACCCCGCTGGGGTTCTGACTAATCTTGGCAATCAATTTCTACAATAATGTCACCCCTGGGGTTTTCGATTATGCTTTGGCTACCTAGTCAATTTTATTTAAAGTTTACATCATTTTTAAAAAAGGGGACAATTGGGCCCCCTTTTGGGTCCCGGTCCCCGGGGTGGCCCAAGCAAAAAATTTTTTTTCCCGG
>JAGWCC010001866.1:0-10528 GCA_022651775.1 Drusus annulatus
AAATTGAAATGTACAACATTTCAAAAAATGCCCCTAAAACGCAGTGTTTATTCTAATTTTTAGATCTCACACTGAACTCCATTACAAGATCGGTATCAGGAAAAATTGTTTCTGTTTTATTTAACTCTTCAGCTAAAGTAATGGCCACTTGATTACATCTATTTGAAGATAACGATTGTAAAGTCACGTGTAAAACTTTATTGTGATAATCTGGATAAATATCGGCATTGGCTTGCATAATTTGCTTTATTAACATCCTTTTCTCCTCCTCCTCTCTATTAAAACTGGTTTGAATTAAGTTCGTTAATAGTGTTTCTGCCCTATAAGCTATTGATATCATTAGGTTTTTCAACAATTTACTTTCAGATTCTAATTTATTGTATTTTGATTCTTCTGGCATTTGCTTTACAGGTATTTTTGTGGCAATAAGTTTTCTAGCTGCTATAAGTTCTTGTGCCACAACTTTGCAGGCTTGAAAATCCTCTACAAAAAGAATCTCCTTATTTTTTAATTTTGTCGCTTTTTTTATATCCGCTTTTATTTTTGTGTTAGAATCTTGGTCGGAAGAGCCATCTTCGCAGTCTTGAATCTTTTGACGAATGACGGTTAGCTTCAAGCTTAATCGCTTCATCTGTTCTGTGTTTCTTCTTATTTCACTACACTTTTTTGTGTATTCTGGATTTCTAATAACTAATTCAGGATCTACCTCACAGGTTCTGTAAAAAAACATACTATCTGCTTTAAAATTCTCTTTTATGTATTTGAAGTAATTTTCTTGAACCCACCTGCCAAACATTTTTTCAGCGATTAGGCTCATTGCCAAACTGGGATGGCTTGTGATGATAGCTGTTTGATGCCCACTCTCCGAAAGCTTTCTTATTTCTCTGAATTCATTCCCTTTTAGATCAAGTTTTTGTTCGTAAATTTGAAGCTTAACGATTTCGTTATTCATCTTAACATCAACGATTTCAAATAACTTATGATCCCATTTGTTTTGTACGTTTTTACGATAAGAAATGATCGCGATACGGTGTTCGTCCCATAGCTTTTTGAAGAAATCGGGGGAGTAGGCTTCACGATCAAAAACAAACGTTAAACGAACGTCTTGGTCGTGATCAACAATAGGAGCTGAAGATAAAATATTGGTTTTTTTGAGTTCTGGAATAATTAATGTTGTAATGGCCTCCATCAATTTTTCGGATAGTTCGGCAGTAGCTACCATCAACGGCATGCCTTTAGAATCATTCACCCAGTATTCAGTAGTGGCAGAAAGGCAAAGTTTTTCTCGAGATATAAACTTTGATGGCAAATTGGCTTTATAACCACAATAAGTTCGCTGATGTCCATCAATCAATATAAACTTGAAAGAGTCACTTGTTTCGTTTTCGTTGGACAACCAATGATTCATAAGGTCAATTTGCACTGCATGTGCCTGTTTTTGATCACTTAAAATAGAAATTTTCTGTCGCAAGCATTTTACTTCAGGAAACCGATCTATCCCCAAAAAACGACCCATTTCTCCAGATCGGAACTGTTTGAGTTGCTCCGGACAGTTAATTCGTAGAAGTACCATTACACATAGAATCAACAAAATACTCTGCACGCTATAATAATGTTTATCCTCAAACGAATAATGTGCGGTTACTTTTAATAACCCTTGAGCGACCAAGGCTGGAATAGCAAATAAAACACCTCCATGAGTGATAGCGTCATGTGCATGAAAAATTGGAGCTGCGGGACCAGCTGTGCCAAAGCATGCCTGAGTTCGATCTGAAGTGCGTGTTGTTGCCATTCCTTTTGGGGATTGCAAGTCTTCAAAATCTCTTTCTGTAGGTGTGCTTGCTCGCCACTGTGAAGTGTTGTTAGTAGGTGGGGCTGTTTTTAAAGTCTTTTTGGTAGGCTGGACGAAATTGCTTTCGGAAAGTGAGACTTCCTCATTAGCTGGACTGATGGTTTCTGTGTCCTTGCGTTCGGAAGTTAAATCTTCCTCTAACAAGTTTTCTGCTTCTGCTAGTTTTTTTTTAATTTATTCTTCTTAATGGCCGCACGTATAGCTCCCTCAGTAAACCCGAACTCCCTAGCTATACTAGAATTAGTTTCTCCTGCATCTAGTTTTTTTTGAATAAGAGCTAGTGTTGCCTCTGTTAATTTTGACGGACCGCCCTGTCTAATCTCTTTGAAAAAGCCAGCATTACCTCGCTGTTTATAAATTGTCAAATTGCGAGCTACGCTGGTTATACTTACACCAAAAGCAGACGCTATTTCGGACTGAAAACATAAACCTTGAGATATAAGCACACTAGTAAAGAATCGAAATGAGATTAAATCATCCTCGTTATGAGAGAAAATGGGGAGACCATTTACTACGTACTGAAGTAGGCCATCTATCTTAAAATAACCAACATTGTGATTAATCAGAACTGTCCCTGTAGTGAAGATTGGAAGTATCGTTTGCATATTTGTGTAAATGTAATACAAATGTAGACTTTATTTAGTTTACGAACAAATTAAAGAAATCAAATTAACGTAAATATTTGGTTTATTCGGAGGCCTCAAGCTGATGCAGTCGCTTCGCGAGACGTTTTTTAAGACGCACAGCCGTGCGTCTCTACAAGCGAATGATGGCTTTTCAACACATGTGAGCTGTAGAGGCGCACGGTTGTGCGACTTAATTACATCGCGTTTTTTAGTTGATTTGAAAAAAGAGTTTGTCTTCCCTAGGCAAACTCTTTTTTGTTGTACTTAATTAAACCTTTTATAGCAATACCCATCATAGATGCAGATTTGGTTTTTCATAGTTTAGTTTTTAGTTGATTTGAAAAAAGAGTTTGTCTTCCCCAGGCAAACTCTTTTTTGTTATACTCTTTGTTAATTGACGTTCCTGTTGAAGTGGCAAGTTACAAATTATTATTTTTTGTTGATTTTCTTTTCCCAATTCCAGGCAGAAGCCAGTACGTCTTGAATAGGGGTATCGGCACTCCAATTTAGCTCGGTATTTGCAAAAATAGGATTCGCCCACACTTGTTCAATATCGCCAGCACGTCGTCCCACAATCTTATAATTCACTTTCACACCCGTAACTTGCTCAAATTGGTGTAACAATTCGAGTACGGATAAACCTCTTCCTGTTCCGAGGTTAAAAAATTCTACTGCTTTTTTATTGGTCTTTTCTAGTAAACGCTCTACAGCAATTACGTGCGCTTTGGCTAAATCAACAACATAAATATAATCGCGAACAGCCGATCCGTCGGGCGTATTATAATCATCACCAAAAACACTTAGACAGGGTCGGATACCGATAGCAGTTTGCGTAATAAACGGAATCAAATTATTAGGCACTCCATTGGGCAATTCGCCTAGATGACATGTTGGGTGAGCACCAATTGGATTGAAGTAGCGCAATGCAATTGCATGCAATTCGCTATGTGCAGCTACTGCATCACGAATAATTTCTTCGGCTATTTGCTTTGTGTTACCATAAGGTGATTCGGCGGCTTTTACTGGTGCATCTTCGGTTACAGGCAAAATATCGGGTTGCCCATATACGGTGCAGGAAGAAGAAAAAACTAAATTTGGCACTTTGTAAGAGCGCATACACTCCAACACATTCAACAAAGACACTAAGTTGTTGTGATAGTATTTTAAGGGCAGTACTACCGATTCGCCAACAGCCTTACTTGCAGCAAAATGAATAATGCACGAAATGTCCATATAGGTAGTAAACAATTGATTCATCGCAACAATATCACAACAATCGGCTTGTATAAATGCCGGACGGATACCTGTAATTGCTACAATTCCATCCAAAACATCAATAGAGGAATTGGATAAATTATCAATAATTATTACTTCAAAACCCTTATTTTGAAGCTCTACTACTGTGTGAGAACCGATATATCCAGTCCCACCCGTTACCAAAATTTTCTTTTTCATGATTCTATCTTCCTTTATAAGTGAATGACAAAGATAATGAATTAATTAGAAATTAATTCGTCATAACAAGATGCCAAATCTTCGCAAAGGTGATTTCTCGCTTCGCTAGGAATGACGGCTTCTCGCACGAGCGATTGGGGTGGCTTCGCTCCAATCTTATTCACCTTCGTTAAACGGAAACCCCTACAATATTGCTTTTTTATCACTTAATAATGCGCATTAAAATATATATAGAAAGAGTATTTAAAACCATGAAATTCAATTCTGAGTGCTTATATCCACTATGCATTTAGCGTTTTTACCCATCCCAAAACAGAAGCGACACACCAACTAGAAATAGTTTATTTTAGAGTGTCGGTTAAAGAATATTGTACTTACAGTATATCTCTACTGAAATTATTTGACAAATCAACTGAAACAAGCTTGTGCTTTAGTTAAGTTGTGCGCATAAGTAGGTGAAGTTGTGCGCACAGTCGATAGAGTTGTGCGCACAACTCTATCGACTTTTGTGCGCACAACTCTATCAACTTGTGCGCACAACTTCACCTACTTATGCGCACAACTTGGTCAGTATTTGAAGATTTTTTGGGTGTAACTAATTGATAATCATTGCTATTATTCTTGACTCTCGTCTTGCGAAATGCTTATTTTGATCATCGACTCAATCTAATCGCGTAAACCGATAGCTGAAGTGGCTATACAGGGCTTATAGCAAAACAAAAACTTTTTATTTATTTATACGGGCTATTTCAAGGGTTTAAAATAGTGATAATAGTCAGATGTTAGTGTTTTTGATAGATAAAAGTGTGTTTTGGTGTAGGTATAATACGATAATAGCTAGTGTTTAAATAAATAGATATTGAGGGGCACTCTATGTCTGGTAAAAAGTGTTTTTGAATCTTAAATACAAAAGATCCAATATCGACAAACAAATTGATTTGTTTGTTGATATTGGATCTTTTAAACGTTGTAACGAAATCGGGTGGGGGAGGATTACTTCTGTATATAAATAATTTGTTTTGTTTCGAAAAATTCTTCCTCAAAGAAACGGTTGATCGGATAACACACCACTTGCTTATTCGCTAAATTGTGTTTTTGTTTCGCATCTTGGATTTCTTCTTTCAAATCGCCCCCTTTAAACAAATCACGCCATTGGGCAAAGCATGGCTGCTTTTGCGTCCCACCAAGGGCAACGTCCATGTTAGGAAATCGCTCAAATTGGTTACGCCTCGACCTAATACAAAATCGAATCGTTTTTTTACCTCTGTTGCATGTTGATGTGTAGCCTCCACATTCTTCAACCCCATTGCATCGCAAACCCCTTTTGCAAAACCAATTAATTGGGCTATTGATAACGAATGCAGCACGTGATGTAAATACAAACTTTGGATATCTTTACGCGACACCACATTGATTTGCTGGTTCCATTCGTCATACACTGCTTGTAATTGAGTGAATTGTGCAATTTGCTGATCGCTTAATTTAGTAAAATAATGAAGGATCAGGTCTACCGAGTAGGCGTTATGCCATATCTCCTGTTTTATTTAAAGTCATTTTTATGAATGTTTTTCAACAATAATTCTGATAATTGATTTTTTGCTCTAAATAGATGCGTTTTAACTGTGCCAAGTGGCAATTTCAGTTCGGCCGCAATCTCTTCATAAGCATATTCTTTCATATAACGCAATTCAATTAGCTTCCGATATTTGGGAGGCAACATTTGAATGTATTTAGCTACCATCAAATCGTCTTGCTGCCGAATCATGATTTGTTCAGGATCATCGGCGGCCGACTCTAAGGTATTTTCATTTACACTTAAATCTTCGTTGTCGCTATAATCAATCGAAAGCTCCTTGTTTTTTCGTTTCTAGCAAAGTCAATTGTTGCGTTTTGAGCAATCTTGAAAAGCCAAGTCGAAAAAGCAAATTCTTGTCGATAGCTCTCTAAATTCCGAAAAGCTTTGTCGAACGTGACAATTGTAACATCTTCAGCATCCGTTTTACTGACTACCATCTTTAAAATAAAGTAGAATATTTTATCATGATATCTCGACATGATCCGTGTGAAGGCTGTCTGATCGCCCAATAATGCTTTGTTAATCAAATCCTGATCACTTTCTTTTTGAGCCATTAATGAATTGTGAATTGTGAATGCGAATTGTGAATTACGTCACCTCTAGCAAGTTAATTATCGTAAAACCTTATGCCCACGTTAGTTCGTCAGCAAATAACGTATTGAGGCAAACATATTTTGCGTGTATTTATTCAAATCTATTTGGTCAATCCAAATAACCCGTTCAATACCCTCTTCGGTTTGTGGTGTTGTTGGTTGATCGGGACAACCCATGGCAAACCAATAGCTTTTTTTCAAAACATATTTGTCGGCATTTGAGTATATGTGGTAAGTATGAGGTAATTCGGCTATAATTGTCAAATCGGTCACACCGCATTCTTCGGTCACTTCACGCATGGCTGCCGTTGGCGGATCTTCGCCTTGCTCAATCTTGCCTTTGGGTAAATCCCATAAGCTGTGTCTGAATATCAGTAGCATGTCGTTACTTTCGTTAATAACTAAGCCTCCAGCCGACTCAATTACTTCGAAAAACGCAGTAAATTCGTCCCATGCTTGCGTTATATCGGGTGCAAACAAAAACAATTTGTTGATTTTTGTCTGTGTTTCTAGCATGCGAAGTATCTCGGGGATCCGTATATTGGCCCATTTATAAGCTTCGCCACCATTAGCCGAAATACAAAGCTGTTCATTATCGCAAATGACTAATTGATTGGAGCGTAAGAAGATATTATATTGCGTCATACTATTCTGTTTAATCAGTTTATTCTCTAATTGGTTCGACTAAAAATTCCTTTATGAGTGAAATGATACGGGGTCAACATTCAGACAATAAAGCCTTTAATAATCGTAATATTCAAGCAACTCTTTTAGGGATAATCAAGGACAAATATAACTCAATAATTTGATTAATGACAGAATTAATTGAGACAGCAAAATTAGACTGCAATAGTTTGTATCTTTGCTGTTTTACATGGGAGGTCAAACTGCGTTTACGCATTCCAAATCGTCTTTTTAAAATTTCCTATTGAAAATTATCAAAAGAGACAATAAATCAATCACAACGGGGTGTACGACATTTTTCCTTTTTGGAGTTTTATTCGGAGGCCTCATGTTGATGCAATCTCGCTTCGCTCGAAATAACGGAATTTTGCGACATAAGGGAGAGGTTGAGGCATGAAGCCGCCTCAACCCTTCCCTTGCGACCTACGGAAGGCCGTCATTCCGAGCGTAGCGAGGAATCTTTTAAAAAGGGAAAATTGTCGTACGCCCATCACAATGGATACAAATGACGAATTTGTAAAGCTAACCAGATCACACTGCGATTTAATGTTTTGTCATATTAAAAATAAAAGCTTATTTTTGTAAATCGTTTATACGCATATTTAGCTTTAATTCGAAAAACAAACAGATGTTTCAAGATTGGAAAGAGAAAGTACAAGAAAATCCATGTGTATCCAAACATCTACTTTGGGAGTATGATTTGGAAGATTTTGATTGGGACGATATGCAAACACTGGTAGTGCAAAGAGTAATAGAGCGTGGCAGACCAAACGATTTTTACGCCATTCTTAAATTATATGGTGGAATTGATGGTGTGAAAGAAGTCATAAAAAAAATACCACAGCCCTTACACCCCAAAGATCTAGCCTTTGTTTGTACGGTTTTCCATTTAAAAAAAGACGATTTGCTATGTTACACAAAGAAACTGTTATGGGAGCAACATTTGAAATCTTAAAAGATTTGATGCAAGAGGAAAAACTTCAAGGTTTTAGTCTCGCTAGAGGAACAGCTCTTGCTCTGTATTTGGGACATAGATTAAGTATTGGTCTAGATTTATTTACAGACAAAGCATTCGATGTTCCAAACTTAGAAAGCTTTTTAGTGGATAAGTATGACTTTAGAGGTGACTTTACAGAAACGAATACGCTTAAAGGAGAACTAAGAGGGGTTAAAATAGATTGCATCACACATAATTACCCCAACGTTAAAAATATAGTGGTTATAGATGGTATTAGGATTTATTCTATAGATGATATTGCGGCAATGAAACTGTCTGTTATAGCAGACAATGGCACTCGACTGAAAGATTTTATTGACATTGCTTTTTTATCTACAATACTATCTTTTGGAGATATGTTGAATGCGTATGAGAAAAAATATAAAAATGCAAATCGGATAAGACCAATCAAGGGAATGTCCTATTATGAAGATATCAATCGGAAGGAACCGATACAACTTTTAAAGGGGCAATATACTTGGTTGAGAATAGAGAAAAGATTACAAGAGATGATCTATTCACAAGACAAAGTATTCGCTCAATTCCCTATAGTTTGACAATCCAATGGATCGGCATCAAAAGCGGAAAAAATAAGACACGCAAATAAAGTGAATATTGTCGTAATTAGTTGGGGTCCGTGTTGATGCAGTAAAAATTCGCAATTTATAATTCACAATGATATGGCCAAAGAAATCAAGTTAAGTTTAGTTTATCGCGACATGTGGCAATCCTCAGGGAAATATGTTCCACGCGTCGATCAGTTAGTCCAAATCGCTCCTGTTATTATAAACATGGGTTGTTTTGCTAGGGTAGAAACCAATGGAGGTGCGTCGGAACAAGTAAATTTGTTGTATGGCGAAAACCCCAACCTAGCAGTACGCGGATTTACTAAAGCCTTCAATGCCGCGGGGATACAAACCCACATGCTTGATCGAGGTCTGAACGGTTTACGTATGAATCCTGTGCCTGCAGACGTACGTAAAATGATGTACAAAGTAAAAAAAGCGCAAGGTGTTGACATTACACGGATTTTTTGTGGATTGAATGATGCAAGAAATATTATTCCCTCCATACAATATGCTAAAGCCGCTGGAATGATCCCTCAAGCTTCGCTTTGTATCACTTACTCGCCAGTACATAATGTGAAATATTATGTCGATTTGGCGTGTACACTCATTGAAGCAGGTGCCGAAGAAATTTGCTTGAAAGACATGGCGGGCGTAGGACGTCCACACAGCAATGGACAAATTGTGAAAGGCATTAAAGACCGCTATCCCAATATTCCTATCCAATATCATGGACACAGTGGTCCAGGTTTTTCGGTAGCTTCGATGTTGGAAGTGGCGCATAATGGTGTCGATTATATTGATGTGGCTATGGAACCTTTGTCATGGGGAATGGTACACCCAGATGTAATTACCATTCAAGCTATGTTGAGAGACGCCGGCTTTAAAGTGGCTGACATTAACATGGAAGCTTACATGGAAGCACGTCGGTTAACGCACAAACTTTTGTCGACGATTTCTTAGGATACTTCATCGATCCATCGAATAAAATCATGACTTCGATGTTGGTAGGCTGTGGTTTGCCAGGAGGAATGATGGGTTCAATGATGGCCGATTTGAAAGGAATGCACGGTGCCATTAATTTGGCTTTGCGTCAAAACAAAAAGAAAGAAGTAACGCTGAATGATTTAGTGATCCAACTTTTTCAAGAAGTAGAGTACGTATGGCCAAAGTTAGGTTACCCACCATTAGTAACGCCATTTAGCCAATATGTGAAAAACATTTCATTGATGAATATCTTTGCAATGGCCAAAGGCGAAGCCCGTTTCTCGAATATCGACAAAGATAGCTGGAACATGATTTTGGGTAAAACTGGTACCTTACCTGGTCCCTTAGCTCCTGAAATTATTGCCTTAGCCAAAGAAAAAGGACTAGAGTTTTACACTGGCGATCCTCAAACTCCTTATCCAGATGCGCTTCCTGCTTTCCGAAAAGAAATGGAAGAAAACAAATGGGAATTGGGTCCTGATGAAGAAGAGTTATTTGAATTGGCAATGCACGATAGACAATACCGCGATTACAAATCGGGTGTGGCTAAAGAGCGTTTCAAACAAGAATTGGAACAAGCCAAAGCAAAAGCAGGTGCGCCCATTATTGTTGACCGCCCTGTGGTAGAGATGCCAAACTTCGATGCCGCTAAAATTCAAGATATGTATCCAACAGCACAAGCCATACAAGCACCTGCACGTGGAAATGTTATTTGGCAAGTTGATATTATTGATAAATCAACCGCCCCAGTTGTGGGAAGTACTTTCAAAAAAGGAGATCACATTTGTTTCGTAGAAACCACTTATGGGCTAGAAGCGGTGATTGCTTTGGCTGATGGTAAGATTGTGCAAATTGAAACCAAACAAGGTGATAAAGTAATAAAGAACCAAGTATTGGCCTTTATGATCTAGTTTCTCTCTAGGAGTATAAATAACAGTTGTACAGCTTCTGCCGATTTCCGAATCGGCAGAAGTGTACGGCTGTTTTGTATTGTGTGAAGAAGCCAATCTTGGCCTTCAGGTCTCAACTTGTCTCGCTCAATTTTGTTTCACGCAAAGGGCGTAAAATATTTTCACGCACTGCATCAGCTCATCTTAAAAAAATAAATAAGCAAAAAGATTTTCACGCAAAGGGCGCAAAGATTTTCACGCAAAGACGCAAAGTTGTTTCACGCAAAGAACGCAAAGTCACT
>JAGWCC010001867.1:0-11366 GCA_022651775.1 Drusus annulatus
ATTAAAAAAAAAAAAGGGGATTGGGGCACCAAAAAACCCAAAAACTTTTTTAAGAGGGTCCAATTAAAACCCAAAAAAAAAAAATTTTTAAAAAATAAAAAAAAACCCAACCATCCATAAAATAAGTTTTTTTGCTGCCCGCCTTTTTTCACTTGAAAATTTGATTTCATTAAGATGTAGGCAATGAAGCTGAACCTGTTGACCCCTACCACTATTGCTTGTGTGACAATGTTCCATCTTGTCGCCTTGTGGTGTTTGGTTACATTCATCGACACACCAAAGATCACTACACCCTCTTTTGCCAGCATAGAATTTGTAGAAATTTCCTCTTTGTCCGATGTATATTCAGCAGAAGCACCTAACAGCGCAGCCGCCGCGCCGAGTAAAAGCACACACAGACAAAATGAAAATAAACCAGTAAATCCTCTGCCATAAGTAAAACCAGTGGTGATGCCAAAAATTAAAATCACAACCACTCAGGCACCAGCAGAAAAGGCTGATTTATTAGTGGCAGCTGCAAAACCCGACAAAATTGTAACAACAGCACCCGCAATACCTACGGAAAGCCGGCCCTCAAAAGAAACCAAAGAGCTTAATGGTAATAGCTATACGGCAGGATCAACTGGTCGCTCAAATACCAATAATGCAGGTCAGGGTTCTGGCATTGGGGCAACATCAGCCGCTCATTTAGGTGGGTATTTGAATAACCCAAAACCGATATACCCGCAAAAATCTAGGGAAGACGATGAAGAAGGCTCGGTAAAAATGCGTGTTCAAGTAGCACCAAATGGTTGGCCCTCAAATGTCGCCATTGCAAGAAGCAGTGGTTTTCCTCGTTTAGACAGTGCGGCAAAAGCAGCTGTTTCTAGCTGGCGATTTAGACCCGCCACCCGTAATGGTGAGCCTGTTGCCTCGATTTATGAATTTCCTGTTAATTTTTCATTGAAAGACCGTGGATGAATATTCTGATCGTATTTGAACAAGGTGATTTTATCTTAATTTCTGTTTTTGCCATTTTGGTACTGATGAGCATCATCACATGGACATTAATCATCATCCGCTCGGTTTGTTTTTACCAAGCAAAAAAGGCCAACAAAGTGGCTCAAATGGTGATTTGGCATGCTCAAAGCTAGGTCGAAGCCAAAAAAATCATTCAAGACAACCCTGCACCAATGGCACAGCTGACCCTTAACGCACTGGATGCAAAAAACCATTATCAAACCTTTGCAGGTAAAGGTCTCTCTTCAGCTTGCCCCATTGATGAATTTTTAACTCGCGCCATTCGCCGTAGTCTTACCGAACAATTGGCCAAATTTGAAAGTGGATTGACAGCCTTAGCATCCATTGGCGCAAAAGCTCCGTTTATTGGCTTATTTGGCACTGTTTGGGATTTATCACGCGCTGATCAGCATCAGTGCAAGTGGTCAAATGAATCTAGCCGCTGTATCTGGCCCAATTGGTGAAGCTCTGGTTGCAACTGCCCCAGGGCTTGCAACTGCCATTCCAGCCGTTTTGGCTTACAACGCACTTATTCGCAACAACAAAACGATGGCACGTGACATGGATCATTTTGCCCATGATTTACACGCGCAAATATTAACCAATCAGGAGTAATAATCAGAGTTTTGGCAATTTTAATCAAGACAGTAACGACACCCCAATGGCAGACATCAACACCACGCCACTTGTCGATGTGATGTTGGTACTGCTGATTGTGTTTATGGTGACGATGCCCGTTTTAACCCATTCTATTCCGCTAGATTTGCCCAGAGCTTCTGCACAAAAACAGCAAGTGGTGCCAATGGAACCCATGCGTATTGCCATTGATGCAAAGGGTCAGCTATTTATCGGGGCACAAAAAAAAAGCACCGCATCAATCAAACAAAAGTTTCAGGCAGCCTTAAAAGATAATCCTGATGTGATTTTAGCTAGTTCTGCGGATAAAGATGTGGCTTATCAACATATTGCTGATTTACTTTCCAGCGCGAAAAACACAGGCATTCATAAAGTAGGCTTTGTGACAGAAAATAATTCTTAGTTTTTTCAGCGTCAAGATCAATGTATTGCTTTGGATGATATGCCGTTTTCAATGAGGCAACCTTTATAAGCCATATTCATTGGCGCTGTTACCCTAAATCAGAACAAACCTATTTTGGGATATTTTGAGGGTGAAAATGAAGGCAATATTAAAGATTGTTGAATTTATATTTTGGATGATTGTTTTGCTTATTTTTATAATATTGGGAAGTGGTCTGGTTTGGTCCGAATTGTGAATTTTGCAAATAAAATGTGACATTGTTTTTAACTAGGCGGTGTTGACACTATTTCAAGCATTCATGTGGCTTAAAATAATTCTGTTTTAACTCAATGGTTGGGGTGAAATATTGATCCTCTGGCTTTTCAGGCATTCAACTCCGTTGCACAAATTTAAAAATAAAACTGATGGAACTAAAAAGACCAGAGCTTATGCCCTCAACAATATAATTCAATTCTGAATTTCTTTGTATCTAGGTAAAGACATATAAAAGTCCCAAACAATTCACCTAAGTGGACATTCGAATGTAGTAAACTCCAAGAACACTAGGACGAACATAAAGCCATATAAGTACCCTTAAGATTCCCTTAAGGTTATGGCGGACAATCAATCACCATGAGAATATTAATTGTTGAAGACGACCCATCCTTAGGCGCTACCATTCAAAACTGGTTAGAACTGGATGGTTATGCCGTGGATTGGATTAAAAATGGCACCCTCGCCAAAACCGCCCTAATCAGCCAAACATACGACTGTATTTTATTAGACAGAGGCTTACCAGGTTTATCTGGAGATGACTTATTACGCCAATTACGGGCAGCGCAAAAAACCGTTCCCGTATTGATGATTACGGCTCAAGATGCGCTTAACGATAAAATTTCAGGGCTAGATTTAGGGGCAGATGATTTGGTAAAAAGCCATTTGATCTGGAGGAACTTTCAGCCAGAATACGTTCCGCCATTCGTAGAGCGACAGGACAAACCCACACCATCTTAGCTTATGGCAACGTAACGCTAGAGCCTGCAACTAAAGAAGTGCATCAAGATGGCAAGCCCATCCCGCTGACTGCAAAAGAATACGCACTATTGCACGCGATGATGCTTCATCCATCGCAAATCATTGCCAGAACTCAGCTTGAAGACAAACTGTATGCTTGGGGCGATGAAGTAGAAAGCAATGCCGTAGAAGTACACATTCATCACCTGCGTAAAAAACTAGGCAGCAGCTTTATTCGCACCCTTCGTAATCTGGGTTACACCCTTTCTCCTTCAGACTAAATGTCATGACCACACACGTGCCCCCCACAAAAAAACTGTATTCTCTGCGTCTACGGCTGCTGCTTTCTGTCTTAGGAATCAGCACTTTCTTTCGGCTCATGAGTCTTGCCATTATGGTGTCCATTGCGTGGCATGAAACCAGCGATGTATTTGACGATGCGCTTAAAAAATCAGCTTCTTTATTGTTGCAAGCCAGTGAGAACACCCAAAAAGAATTCTCATCTGTTAACCAGCAAGATGATCCAGATCACAAACCCGACGATGATGACATTCACTTCCAAATCATCAGAGACCATCAGGTGGTTTCACGAACCAAAGATGCGCCTTCCACACCATTTATTGGTGATTTTCCACCAAGAAAAGGATTTCAGGACATTAAGCTTAATGGAAATTCTTGGCGAATTTACATCCTGCGTTCTAAACATGAAAATCTAGAAATTCAAGTGGGTCAATCTTTAGAAATGCGGCTGGAGATTTTAAAAGACTTGGCTGAAAACTTAACCATCCCTGCTCTGTCTTTATTGCTGCTTTTAGGCTTAATCAGTGGTTTTGCCATTTATTATTTACTCAAACCATTAACCAAAATGGCAGGACAACTCACCCAAAAAACACCACAAGATTTAAACCTACTTGTGGTGGATACTCGGTCAATCGAATTAGATGCCATTGCCAATGCGCTTAATGGCGTACTGACCTGTCTAAACTCTGCACTAGAAAACGAGCGTCGCTTTACTGCGGACGCTGCCCACGAACTGCGCACACCATTGGCAGCCATCAGCATGAATGCGCAGCTTTTGCAAAGACAACACCCCAATATGCAAGAACCACTACAAAAATTGCGCAATGACATCAACCGTTGCACCCATTTGATTGAACATCTTTTGCTTTTGGCTCGATTAGATCCGCTTAATCCAGCCGATCAATCAATGTTTAAACGTGAGCCAATTGATTTGTCTGATTTCTTTTTTGATCTAAAAGATTTATTCGTTGCTCAAGCAAAAAACAAAGAAATCAAGCTAACCTATCATATAAACACAAAAACACTGTTTGCCAACCCAGATATGTTGTGTGCATTGTTAAGAAACCTGATTGACAATGCGATCAGATATTGTCCACCTAAAAGTATGGTTGCAATCAGCATAGATGAAACCAAAAACTCAATTATTTTGGGGGTAAAAGATAATGGAAATGGCGTCTCATCTGAACAATTACAGCAATTAACCAAACGGTTTTTCCGTATTTTAGGCTCGGGGCAAAGTGGCAGCGGGCTTGGATTGTCTATTGTTCAACGCATTGCTGATCTTCATCATGCCACACTCAGCATTGCATCTGGCGATGATGCACGTGGCTTAAACATTAAAGTAGCCTTTCCCATTAATAAAACAAGCCCTTAAGCTGTACTTAAGATTCATCTGCTTTAATAGCAACTGTGCAATACAACCATGTATTTAAAACCATTTACCTTTAAGGAGTTCTACCATGAAAAAACCATTGCTGATTGCCGCTGTTTTAATTCTTTCAGGCAGCGTATTTGCTCAGTACGTTGGTCCATCAACACAAGCAGCACCTGCAACCACGGTGCAGCAATTATTAAAAGATGGCAAAGATGATCAGTACGCCACAGTAGAAGGCTCAATTGTGCACCACATCAGGGGCGATCATTATTTATTTGCAGACAAAACAGGGCAAATTAATGTAGAAATCAGAAAAAAACACATGCCTGCAGCTAAAATTGATGACAAAACCAAACTGTCATTGACGGGCAAACTGGATAAAGATTGGCATGATCCAATCGAATTAGAAGTTAAAGAAGTGCGCATTCTGCCTTAATTTAAAATAAAACGCCCTATTTAGTCGGCGCTGCCGAAGAGGACAACAGCTACTGCAGATAGGTTTCAGGCAGCCTTAATGGTATTTAAGGCTGCCTGAAAGATTTGTGTGTATCCACAATAAAATTTATGGCCAACTTATGGTCCGGTGGCAGGCTCTGGAATCTGAATCCCCCTCTGCACCGCTTCCCGTTTTTTAATTTGCTCATACCAGCGGCTCAGGTTTTTATGATGGGAAAAGGAAAAATTACAAATTTCCCATATGTGCATCCAACCAAATGTCGCAATGTCAGCAATAGAATATTCATCTCCAGCCAGAAAAGAACATCCACTTAATCTAGCATCTAAAGTAGCCAAAATATCCTCAGAAAGCGTTTGATAACGCTGAATCACAGATGGGATTTTTTCTTTGGCAAAAACCTCAAAATTTACTCTTTGCCCAAGAGTGGGTCCCATGGTTGAGGAATGAAACATCAGCCATGTAATAGCTTCCCAACGTTTCTTTGGTTCCATTGGCAACAAGCGTTGGGTTTTATCCGCCAAATAAAGCAAAATGGCTGCCGATTCAAACAACGTAATCCCCGTTTCATCGTCAACCAATGCAGGAATACGCCCATAGGGATTGAGTTTTAAATATTCAGGCAGCTTATGCTCTCCCTTATCTATCTGTACATGATGTACTTCATAAGGAATCTGCAACTCTTCTAATGCAATGCTGATTTTAAAACCATTGGGAGAACTGTCGGTATAAAGCTGTAACATATAATATTGCCTTCCATCTTAAAGATTCAAAAAGCTGGCTGATGATTCAAAAGCTGCCAATAACCATAAAAAATTTTAACTCAATCACTGAAACAATATACCCCACATCTTGCAGACTAAAAAAACCAAATCACAGTTTGACAATGCCCCTACTCACCCTACAATTCAGGTCTTAAGCAGTCATTCACAGAGATTTCAAATTAGCAACCTCTCAAAAACAACTGACTTTCTGTCTGTACTCTTCATTTTCAGGTAAACTAATCGCCTATTTTTTAAAAGGTCTGTTGCAAATTTATGGCAATTTTAACGGTGGAAAACGCAAGTCTCGCTTTTGGTCATGTTGCTTTACTGGATAAAGTCAGCTTTACGCTGGACTCTGGTGAAAAAATTGGCATTATTGGGCGCAATGGTGCAGGTAAATCTTCTTTTTTAAAAGCACTGGCAGGTCAAATCAAACTTGATGATGGCAACATTAGCTGTGAAAAAAGTTTAAAAATAGCCTACGTGCCACAAGAACCTGTTTTTGATGTCGATCAGAGCGTATTTGAAGCCGTTGCAGAAGGTTTGGGCGAATTGCAAAAAACCTTATCAGCCTACCATGAGCTTAGTCATAAATTAACTGGGGGCGACGATCAAGATGCCTTGCTAGAAGAGCTTAACCAGCTACAGATCAAAATTGAGGCACAAGATGGCTGGCAATTTGATTCATTAATTCACAGCACTCTGACCAATTTAGATTTACCAGAAGACACCAAAATCAGCAGCCTTTCAGGAGGTCAAAAAAAACGCGTGGCTCTGGCTCGTGCTTTAGTTGCCAAGCCAGACATCCTGCTTCTGGATGAACCGACCAACCATTTGGACATTAATTCCATCATTTGGCTTGAAGGTTTGATTCAAAATTTTGGGGGCTGCGTCCTTCTAATCACCCATGATCGCTATTTTCTGAATAATGTAGCCACTCGAATTGTGGAGCTTGATCGCGGTGTTTTACGCAACTATCTAGGCAGTTTCAGCGCGTATCAAATCAAAAAAAGAAGAAGAGCTGGCGATTGAAGCCGAACAAAACCGAGTCTTTGATAAATTTCATGCCCAAGAAGAAGCATGGATCAGAAAAGGGGTTGAGGCTCGTCGAACCAGAAATATGGGGCGTGTGCGTAGATTAGAGAGCTTGCGCAATGAGCGTAATGCCAGACGCAATGTACAAGGGCAAGTGAATTTCAACCTCAGCAGCAATGAGAAAAGTGGCAAGATTGTGGCTGAGCTTGAAAATGTCAGTTTGCCTTCCCCAATAAAAAAAAAATCTTGGCTAACTTTAGCTACCGCATCATTCGTGGCGATAAAATTGGTTTGATTGGTCCCAATGGTGTGGGCAAAACCACCCTTCTAAAAATCATTTTAGGCGAACTGGAACCACAAAGCGGCATCATCCAACATGGCAGCAAACAAGAAGTGGCGTATTTTGATCAATTTAGAAGTCAGCTTGTGGAAACCGACAGTATTTTTTACACCCTAGGACAGGGCAATGACTTTGTTGAAGTAGGCGGCAAGAAAAAACACATTATGAGCTATTTAGAAGATTTTCTATTTAGCCCTCAGCGTGCCCAAAGTCCTGTCTCGTCTCTCTGGTGGCGAGCGTAACCGTTTATTGCTGGCAAAACTATTCACCAAACCTGCCAATATATTGGTGCTTGATGAACCCACCAATGATTTGGATATTGATACATTAGAACTATTAGAAGATTTACTCCGTGAATACACGGGCACTGTATTTCTGGTCAGCCATGATCGTACCTTTATTGACAATGTGATTACTCAAAGTATTGTGTTTGGACAAGATGGCTGCCTGAAAGAATACATTAATTGGTTATCAAGACTATTTGGATGCAAAAAAACAGGAAGACTCGTTTGCCCAACCTGTCAATCCTGGCAAAACCAATGCATCTAATGAAAATAAGCAAAGCAAAGAAAAAGCGACTAAACTTGGAAAGTTGAGCTTTAATGAGCAGCGTGAATTGACCACATTGCCAACTGAAATTGCGAACCTTGAAACTGAACAAGCCGATTTGACCAATAAACTGCTGGATGTCAATATTTTCAAAGAAAATCACCAGCAAGCCACCATCTGGCAAAATCGTATTGAAGAAATAGATGCTTTACTGCTTAAAAAGTTAGAGCACTGGGAGAACCTAGACAACAAACAAAAAGGAGTACCCTTATGATTCGTTTGATCTGTTTAATTTTTCTGTCGATCACCCTTGCTGCTTGCAGTTCCAGCAAAGCCCCCAGTAAAAAGAAAAGCACCTCTACATCAAGCGCTTCTAACACCAGCAGCAGTGCAAAAAAAATACGCATCACCCACATTTCAGCTCAAAAAGGCGGCAGTGAAGTGGTGATGTATGCAATGGGACTGATTGGGATTGGCTATCAATTTGGGGGCAGCAATCCTCAAGCAGGCTTTGATTGCAGTGGCATGACGGGCTATATTTATAAAAATGCTTTGGGTGTTTCTTTGCCAAGAACCGCAGCCGATATTGCCAATGCATCCACCCCCATCAGCAAAAGCCAACTAAAAGTTGGAGATTTGGTCTTCTTCAACACCAATGGCAAACCCTACTCTCACATGGGGATTTTTATTGGCAATGGTCAATTTATCCACGCACCATCGACCAATGGATCGATCCGCACCGAGAGTATGGACAATAGATACTTTGCACAACGCTTCACCAGCGCGCATACTTTGTTTTAGGACGAATAAAACCTCGTGCCGTTTATAACCTTATTGTTGAAATAAAAACTTATGCCTAACTTAGCCAAAGCAAACCAACTCTTAAATGATGGCGAAATCATTGTCAGTGAAGAGGCGATTACTGTCGCCTTAGACCGCATGTCTGCACAAATTACAGGCACTCTAAAGGATGAATTTCCACTGGTACTTTCTATTATGGGCGGTGCGGTGGTGTTTACTGGGCAGATTTTACCCAAACTATTATTCCCATTAGACTTTGACTATATTCACATTTCCAGATACAACAACAAAATTGAAGGGGGCGAATTTACTTGGTTTCGCTCGCCGCAAGAGACCGTAAAAGGTCGAGCGGTATTGGTATTGGATGATCTTTTAGACGAAGGCCACACCATGGCTGCCGTGAAAGAGAAAATCCTAGCAATGGGCGCAAAATCTTTCCATTGTGCCGTTTTTGCCAATAAACTGATTGATCTACCCAAGCCACTAGTTGCAGATTTTGTTGGCACAGATGTACCAAACCGCTATGTATTTGGCTTTGGTATGGACGCCTATGGTCTGTGGCGAAATTTACCTGCTATTTATGCCATGAAATGAGCTATAAACCAAACATGAATAACTTACTATTGAATACCAAAAACCCAGCAACACCTGAAAAAGATGAAGCAATGGTAGGCATACTGATTCTCACCCATGAGACACTTGGTCAAGCTTACAGCAAGCTTTGTGCGCATTTTTTTGGGACTCAAGTGAGTCACTTGACCATACTTGGCGTACAACAATCGGACAACCCAGAGGCAATTGCCATGCGAGTCCAACACACCATTGAAGAACTCAATGCGGGGAGTGGCGTACTGGTTTTAACCGACATTTATGGTGCAACTCCTTGTAATGTGGCAAAAAAACTGGTAAATACCGAAGACATCATTATCATTACGGGCTTAAATGCCCCTATGCTTATTAAAGCCATTCAAGGTGCGCAGCAACTAGAAAAATTAGAACAATTAGCCGAACAAGTAAAAGCTGCAGCGCAAGCAGGTGTCATGCAAATAAACATAGAAAACCTAAAACAATATTCTTAAGAAACCAAAAAATCATGCTTAAAGAAGAAATCGACATTGTCAACAAATTAGGGTTACACGCACGAGCTTCCAGTAAATTCACCCAAAAAGCATCTGGCTTTAAAAGTGAAATTTGGGTGTCACGAAACGAAAAAAGAGCCAACGGCAAAAGCATCATGGCACTGATGATGCTGGCCGCAGGAAAAGGCAGTAAAATCACTCTAGAAATAACGGGATCGGATGAAGAAGAGGCGATGAATGCCCTGAAAGAACTGATCAACGGTCGTTTTGGCGAAAGCGAGTAACGTTTATGAGCATTGTTTTACATGGTTTGGCTGTCGGTGGTGGTGTTGCGATTGGACGTGCGCATTTGGTTCGTCAAAGCATGGACGATGTCACACACTACCAGCTTGAAGAAGAGCAAATTCAAGACGAAATCAAACGCTTTGAAGATGCGATTCGTGCCAGCAGAAAACAGCTTGAGAAGCTACGCACAGAAATTCCTGAAAATGCACCAACCGAGCTTGGCGCATTTATTTCATTACATCTGATGCTGCTCACTGATGCCAGCATTTCCAGAGAGCCCATTGATCTAATTGAAGAACAGTTTTGCAATGCCGAATGGGCACTGAAAAGCCAAGTAGAAAATCTATCGCACCAATTTGATTCTATTGAAGACTCATATCTGCGCGAACGCAAACAAGACATGCTGCAAGTAGTCGAGCGTGTTTTTAAAAATCTTGCAGGGCAAAACACAGATATTGGGATTTCCAACGATCTTTTTGACGACACTATTTTAATTGCTCATGACCTCTCTCCTGCCGATATGGTTTTGTTAAAAGACAACCGTATTGCAGCATTTGTCACCGATGTGGGTGGCAGTACCAGCCATACGGCTATTTTGGGTAGAGGTTTAGATTTACCATCTGTCATTGCACTTCACAACAGTCGTGAATTAATTTGTGAAGATGAATGGGTGATTGTTGATGGCATTGCAGGCGTTGTGATTCTGCAACCAGACGATGTGATTCTGGCTGAATACCGTGCTCTTGCCCGATCTTATAAGTCTGAGCGTAAAAAATTAGAAAAAGTCCGTAAAGTCTCGGCACAAACCATTGATGGCACAAGCATTCAACTATTGGCTAATATTGAATCATCAGACGATTTACAAGAAATCATTGATCTTGGTGCGGATGGTGTGGGCTTATTTAGAAAGTGAGTTTTGTTTCTGAATCGTGACACATTGCCAACAGAAGATGAGCAATATCATGTTTACCGTCAAGTCGCTGAAACCCTAAAAAACAAACCAATTACCATACGAACCATGGATTTAGGGGTTGATAAAAACCCACGCTGGTTTGCTCATGGACAATCTCTTAATCCTGCCTTGGGCTTAACGGGCATCCGTTTGTGTCTTGCAGAACCACAGCTGTTTAGGATTCAATTGCGGGCTATTTTACGTGCTAGTGCTTATGGGCAGATCCGCATTATGATTCCAATGATTACTTCAACATCTGAACTCAAACAAGCATTGGCACACATTGAAGTAACCAAAGAGCAGTTGGTTGAAGAAGGCTTGCCTTTCAATGAGAACATCGAAGTAGGCGCGATGATTGAAATCCCTTCTGCCGTTGACTTTGGGCCCAACATTCTAAAAAA
>JAGWCC010001868.1:0-11515 GCA_022651775.1 Drusus annulatus
TCTTGGCACTTTTTTTGCCCAACATACTGTTGAGCAATGTAGATTTGCCCACATTGGGAATGCCACACACCAAAACACGCAAAGGCTTATCAATCCCCACGCGATTGGACGCCAAAGAGCGTGAAGCTACAATCAGTTTTTTGGTCACAGCACGATCAGATGCATCAAGTGCAATGGCTTGAGTGGTTGACTGTGCATTGTAATATTCGAGCCAAAGCGCGGTACGCACAGGATCGGCTAAATCTTGTTTATTGAGGATTTTAAGCTTAGGCTTTCTATTGCATAAGCTTGCCAACAAAGGATTGGCACTGGATGCAGGCAGCCTTGCATCCAAAATTTCAATCACCACATCAATTGCCGCTAGACGTTCGGAAATGGCTTTTTTAGCCTTATTCATGTGCCCCTCGAAACCATTGTATTGCCATATTATTTTTTATCTTTCAAGGGTTTTAACAACCCCATTAAACCGTTTATCTGCATTTCATTGAGTAATAAAATCAACTGCCCAAGCTCTCCTTGGGGCAACATATTTAAAGCAATAAAACCAACGTAGTGCTCAGGTAAATCACAAAGAATCAAACCTTTATATTTACCGTAGGGCATTTGCCAAGTAAGCAACTTAATTAAATCTTCTGCCTGCATCATCCAAACCTATAAAACACATCATAACATCATCGAAATTAAACTGATTTTTGACACCATAAAAATTCGCTCATTTTTAGCCCCAAGCTACTTCTTGGCTTTGGCACAAAGCTTTAGATTAGTACGGGCTGCCTGCACAATAGACAAATAATTTTCACAATCTGTTGGCGGTAAATAATAATCATCATGGGCACATACAGCCTCATCAGAGCGCGCAGCATCAAGGGCAAGCGGCTTTAAGCTCTGGTAACAAGCTGCTCCATTGCCAAGTTTTGCTTGAGTCAATGCTAAATCATTGCGAATACTGCCATCGTCCAACCAGAGCAAATTACGCTGACAGTTTTTTAGCACTGGTGCCAAAGTACGCTCCGCTGCGGCGTAGTTTTTACTTTTGTATAATTTTAAAAAAGTACTGCGTGTCTTTGTAATAGACTCAGTCTCACAACCTTTAACAGGTTTTTTATAGACACCATCAAACCCTGCACGTACACCACAAAAGCCGCGACAAGCCTCTGCTGTTTGTTCAGAACTGACACTGATGGCGTTGCCTTTCGTTGCCTTAAAGCTCACCACACAGCGTTGATCATTGTAGCCATTAGACAATACTGCGGAGCCTTTTTTGAGCTCACCACTCAATTCACACATGTGTCCATTGGCACCAAGAGAAAACAGCTCAAATGACTGTTTTCCTTGTTTTACTGGACTTACATTCAACGTCCCCCAACCACCATCCGTCTGATATTCACCAACTGGAAACGTAGCGGTTTCGGCTGTTACACTTAGCGAGCAACTCATACAAAAAACTGCAAACCATGATTTCATAAGCACCTCAAAAAATAGCCATTTATTTACTTCATTGTCGGCATGACAAATTCAGCTTCGACACTTTCAGGCCAACGACTGGTGACTGTTTTTAAACGGGTATAAAAACGCACCCCTTCCATGCCATGCACAGACATATCACCAAACAAAGATGCCTTCCAACCACCAAAACTGTGGAATGCCATCGGTACAGGAATAGGCACATTAATCCCCACCATGCCCACCTGAATACGGTTGACATACTCACGAGCAGCACGACCAGAAGAGGTAAAAATACTGGTGCCATTGACAAACTGATGCGCATTGATCAAATTCACCGCCGCTTCAAAATCAGGCACCCGAACCACACACAACACAGGCCCAAATATTTCTTCACGATAAATAGTCATCTCAGGTGTGACGTGGTCAAACAAACAAGGCCCAATAAAAAACCCTTCTTCAAAACCTGCCATTTTAAAACCACGTCCATCCAGCAGCAGCTTCGCGCCTTCTTTTTCACCTTGGTTCACATAAGCGGTCACTTTATCAAGATGAATTTTAGTGACCAACGGCCCCATTTCAGCCACAGGATCATCGCCCACACCTATTTTCAAACTTTTGGCTCTAAGTGCCAATTTAGCCACCAAATCATCGGCAATCTCGCCCACCGCCACGGCAACTGAGATCGCCATACAACGCTCGCCGCCAGCAGAACCATAAGCTGCGCCCATCAAAGCTTCTACCGCGCCATCTAAATCAGCATCAGGCATCACCACAAGATGATTTTTGGCACCGCCTAGAGCTTGAATGCGTTTGCCATGTGCCGCGCCCGTTTGGTAGATATATTGTGCAATTGGGGTGGAGCCCACAAAACTTAATGCGGCAACATCTGGATGCGTCAATAAAGCATCAACGGCCACTTTATCTCCTTGCACCACATTAAATACCCCACTTGGCAATCCTGCTTGTGCCAACAAATCAGCCAAAAACAAAGCCGCAGAAGGATCGCGCTCAGAGGGCTTCAATACAAACGTATTGCCACAAGCAAGTGCCACTGGAATCATCCACAAAGGCACCATTGCAGGAAAATTAAACGGCGTTACCCCAGCGACCACACCCAGAGGCTGACGTAAAGAATAACTGTCTACTCCAGAGCCTACTTGCTCCGAGAAATCCCCTTTAATAAATGAGGAATGCCACAAGCAAACTCAACCACTTAATGCCCCGAGTCACTTCCCCAATCGCATCTGAGACTACTTTACCATGCTCACTGGAAATAATTTTTGCCAGCTTTTCAGCATGAATATCCAATAATTCCTTAAATTTAAACAACACGCGCGCTCTGCGTAATGGCGTGGTTGCTGCCCAAGCAGGAAATGCCGCTTTCGCTGCAGCAACAGCAGAATTCACTTCATCAGTACTTGCCAATCCTACTTGAGAAATGGCCATGCCTAATGCGGGATTAAACACCTCGGTCGTTTTACCAGAAGTGCTTTGAATTGTTTTTCCATTAATATAATGTGGAATGCTATTTTTCATTGGTTTTTCTCCTTTATAACCATTTAAGTTGTCTATTTTTTATTTTGATCCTGCTGATTCTATTGATGAAGCAACTTCTAATACATTAAATTTTATGACCTCATCTCATAAAATCTAAAAACATTTCATCTCTATAGCTAAGGCTGCCTGAAACCTTTAGCCTAATCTTCAAACTGTCTAATCAACTTTAAAAGCTTCTCAGGTGTCTGTATCTCAAGTGACATATATGCCATATATAAATATTCAGTTGACAAATTCTCAGGTGTCAATGAAACGATATTCATGGTTGATTTCCTGCAAGGCAAAATAAAAAAGCCACCTGATTATTCAGGCAGCTCTAACACAGCAGAAGTATAAACTTCCTGCACATCATCTAAATCTTCTAGTGCATCAATGAGCTTTTGCATTTTTAACGCATCGTCCCCTGACAACTCAATTTCATTCTCAGCGCGCATGGTGACATCACCATCTTCCGCTTTAAATCCAGCAGCTTCTAACGCATCTTTTACCGCAGCAAACGAATTAGGATCAGTCATCACCTCAATTGAACCATCTTCTTGTACCACAACATCATCGGCGCCAGCTTCTAATGCAGCGACCATCAAAGCATCTTCATCCACACCCGGAGCAAACAATAAATAACCTTGATGTGCAAATAAAAATGCCACACAACCATCAGTGCCTAAATTACCACCATTTTTAGTGAATGCATGACGCACATCCGCAACGGTTCTGGTTTTATTGTCGGTCAGACAATCCACCATCACCGCCGCGCCGCCATGACCATAACCTTCATAACGAAGCTCTAAGTATTCAACATCTTCAAGATTGCCCGTTCCACGGTCAATAGCGCGTTGAATATTGTCTTTAGGCATATTCGCAGCCAAAGCCTTATCCATAGCCAAACGCAAACGAGGATTACTGCCCCCATCTCCTCCGCCCATTTTGGCGGCAACGGTAATTTCTTTAATTACACGGGTAAAAAATCTTGCCGCGTTTGGCATCTTGCCGCTCTTTTTTTGTGACGAATATTCGCCCACTTACTGTGTCCTGCCATGAATTTTACCTCCTAAAAAATGACCGCCATCTTACCATAAAACCATGTGCAACTAAGCTTTAGAGGGCACCAAAACAAGTTGAGGCACCACATTTATGTGCGTAAATATCCTTTGCCAATCCACCTTATCAATCACCAAAACAACGCCACTTTGATTGGGATGACAATCAAAAGCCTCTTCATTCCAAATCGCAGAATCAATCACCAGCTGCACCTTTTTTTCAGAGTCATTCAAAAGTGACATCATCGATATTTCACCAAGCCCCACTCCTAGAACTTGCTCAAGCAACTCTTCATTTGCCATGCCTAAACGCTTAATCCCCAAAATTTCTGCCAAAGCCTTGTAATCGATCAACTTAGTTTCATCAACCACAACCAAGAAAAACTCTTCACCCTTCTTGTTTTTCAAAAATAAATGTTTGGTTCTTACCCCTTTAAGATCGAGGGGCAATAACGCAGTTGATGCCTCGCAAGTTTCCACTGGTTCATGGTCACATCGAATAAAACCAACCTTAAGCTCATCCAATAATGCAAAAACTTTATCCATACTGAAACTCCTTAACTTAGATAGAAATATTATTTACGTTGCTGTTTTAAACGCTGCCATTCACGAGTGACATAACGAACCGCAGATTCCGTCATAGGCAAAACCACAAAACTTTTTTGCAAGGCAGAGGGCGGTAAATAAATAGAAGGATTATTTAAAATATCTTTATTAATCATACTTCTTGCGCTTAAGACAGGAGTGGCATAAGTAATGTAATTACTGTTTTTTGCCGCAATTTTTGAATCAAGCGTGTAGTTAATGTATGCATACGCTTCATCCGTATTTTTAGCCTGTTTTACAATCCCAAACACATCCACCCAAACGCCCACGCCTGTTTTTGGAATTAAAGCCTGTACCTTAATCCCATTTTTTGCTTCCCGAGCGCGAGTGGCGGCAATATTAATGTCCCCACCAAAGCCTAAAGCCATACAGATATTGCCATTACTCAAATCATTAATGTAATTTGACGATGAAAAACGACTAATGTATGGGCGAATTTTCCTCAACAAATCAAAGGCTGCCTGAAGATCAGCTTGATTAATGCTATTGGGATTTTTACCCAGATAATGCAAAGCAAAAGGCACAACTTCTGAAGGACTGTCCAACAAAGTCACACCACATTTAGTCAGCTTAGACACATAGACAGGATTAAACAGCAGTTCCCACTGATTGTCTGGCAGCTTAGGGATGTATTTTTTAACCAAATCCTGATTAATTCCCAAAGTATTAATGCCCCAGAAATAAGGCACCACATAACGATTACCCGGATCAACTTGCTCTAAAATCTTCATCACCGCAGGATCAAGATTTTTTAAGTTAGGAAGCTTCGATTTATCAAGCAGTTGATAGACACCTGCCTTGATTTGTCTTGGCACAAAATTGTGAGAAGGAGAAACAATATCGTAGCCAGTTTTTCCTGTAAGCAGCTTACCTTGCATGATTTCATTGCTGTCAAAAACATCATAACGCACTTTAATTTTAGTGCTTTGTGTGAAACTCCTATTGATAGAAGGTTCTATATAATCTGACCAATTGTAGACATTGACTACCTGAGGAGCCTTTGCATGTACCAGCACAGGGCACAAACACACGATGCTTAAAACCAATCTCAACAGCATTATTTATTCCTTTATCAACTACTTACACATACCACGAACCATATTTTAATATAAAACGCCTTATTTTTATTCAGAATATTTACAAACCCAAACAGAAATAAAAGAAAAACCCCAGATTGATTCAAAAACAAAACGAGATCATAACAAATTTAACCTCATAATGATCTAAAATCAAAAAAAATAAAGTAGATAAGTAACTGAATATTTACAAAAATAACGCATCAAAATCAAATAGGCTGCAGACAAGCTTTCAGGCAGCCTATTTGATCTATATATTTTTCACCAAAAACTACAAACTTGCCACCCCATACGATTTTGAATATAATCTGCGACCTATTCTTTTTAAATCTGTTCCAGCAGCAACAGTCAGGCATGTATAAAGACAGATAAAGCAAAAGCACTAAAAAAGAGTGTCAAACAAAACGGAGAGATGGGTGAGTGGTTGAAATCGCACGCTTGGAAAGCGTGTTTAGGATAATATCCTAACGGGGGTTCGAATCCCCCTCTCTCCGCCAGATGCGAATCCATAAAAGTATTTTTCAGCTCTTCAAATTCCCACAAACCCTTATAAAGCATAGCTAAAATCGTCCTTATTGGTTCCTATTCGTCTTTTTTGATCTCTTTACATCCGTATTATTAACGGTGCATTTAACGGCATCATTTCCTCTTTGCCAAGATTCACATTACACTCAAACACCTTATTTGAAGTTTTTTCATACAACACTCACTACAACTGTACAAATGAACCAATGAACCAGCCCACTCCAATCGCGAATGCCATTCATCAAACACTGCAACAATATGCACCTGATGCTTTTGTGTTGGTAGAACCATTTATTGTCAGGCTATTGATGGCAGAAGATACTGGAGACACCTTTATATTTGTGTCCCAAAGTGATGCCAAGTTACTCAAACAAGCATCTCCTATTGTTGGCGATGGTCGTTTTGACACCCCCATGGTGCTTTGGCAGAATAGGCTATTTTGGACGCGTCTATTTGTCTTTGAGCAGAATATTGCAACTTATATAAAAGCACGAGCCACGCTGACTCAACAGCCCTTTAGCTTTCAGGCAGCCTATACAAGGCTCAATCAGTTATTTGCCGATGATGACCAAAACAAACAAAAACAAGCAGCGGCTCTGGCTTTACTGAAACACTTTATGCTGATTAGCGGCGGTCACGGAACAGGAAAAACCACCACAGTGGCAAAACTGATTATTCTCTTTCATCAAATTTTTGAACAGGTGCCTAATATTGCTTTGGCCGCGCCAACGGGCAAAGCGGCAGCTCGCTTGACCCAATCATTACACAACAGCATGGCACATTTAGAATTAAGTGATGATGAGCAGCATTATTTAAAATCACTGCAAGGACAAACACTGCACAGGCTTTTAGGGCTGAATCCCATTAATCAGCAAGCCAGATTTAACCCACAAAATCCATTGCCTGTAGATGTGCTGATTTTAGATGAAGCATCCATGTTGGATTTGCCTCTGATGCTGCAAACATTAAAAGCATTGAAATCTGAGGCAAGATTGATTTTGCTGGGAGACAAAGATCAGCTCCCCTCCATTGGTGCAGGCGCTCTGATTCAAGAATTGTTTACAGAGACGAAACTTAGTCAAAAAACTTCGGAATCTTTAAGGCAGCTTTTACCAGCTCATAATCTCCCCCTCTCTCAGAATACAAATATTATGAGTGAATGTGTGATTGAGCTGACAACCAGCCATCGTTTTGATCAAAACAGCGGCATTGGCAAGCTTGCTCAAGCGGTAAATAATAAACAACAAAATTTAATCCAAATATTTAATGATTTTCCTGAAGAAGTTCAGTCTGTCGAACACCTCAATACGTTGACCGATGCTTTTTTTAAAGCACAATCACCCTACTGGCAAGCGGTTGCGCAAAATGATCCCACGCAAGTGTTTGCAGCTTACAATCACACTATTGTCTTAACCGTCCTAAAAGAAGATGCACAGAAATTTAACCAGATTTACTTAAAATATCTGCAAAGAAAAGGACTCAAAACCAAAATTCAGAATTATTTTGCAGGGCAAAGTCTGATGATTACTCAGAACGACTATTTACAAGGATTGTTTAATGGGGATATTGGGCTTGTGTTGCCAAATAAAGATGGGCAATTAACGGTCTTTTTTGAAAGTGTGCATGGAATAAAAAATATTGCCCTGAGCAGATTGCCTCCACATGAAATTGCTTTTGCTTATACGGTTCATAAAAGCCAAGGTTCAGAATTTGATGCTGTGTGGCTACTCTCACCCAGCATCAACACACCTTTATTCAACCAAGCACTGCTTTACACCGCGATTACCAGAGCCAAATCTCAGTTTAGATTCTGGGGCAATATGAATGTTTTGCAACAAGCAGTGAATATTCGAGGCAATCGTAAAAGTGCGCTGCGTGAATTACTTAATCACACCGCGCAATCAACCTAAAATATGAAAGGATAAAGCTTAATTTTTACGCCTTATTTCAAAGCACTGATGGATTTTTTTGTTTCTAAAATCTTCAGGAATAGAGTGTTTTGTCATGTCAGTGACAAGATAACGCGCAACCAATGCTTCATCCATCTCAAAACTGCGCAAATTATTAGAGAAATAAAGCGTTCCACTCGTTGCCAATAGCGCCATCGCACCATCAATCAAACGAACATGGTCTCGCTGCACATCCAAATCCTCACGCATTTTTTTACTGTTTGAAAAGCTCGGAGGATCCATCACAATCAAATCAAACTCTTTGCCATCTTTTAAGGCTGCCTGAAGATAAGTAAACACATCTTCGCGGATGATTTGATGCTTGGTTTCATCCATGTTATTTAAAATAAAATTTCGTCTGGCCCAATCCAAATAGGTATTGGATAAATCCACCGTTTCGCTGAGAACTGCGCCGCCAGTGGCCGCATAAACACTAAAGCTGCCTGTATAGGCAAATAAATTTAGAAACCGTTTACCCGCAGCTATTTCACCCACTTTTTGACGCATATTGCGGTGATCTAGAAATAAACCCGTGTCCAAATATTTCTCCAGATTGACCCAAAACTTACGCCCCGTTTCCTGAACAATAAAGTTGTCCCCTGCCTTGCCTGTTTTTTCATACTGGTTCAAACCCTTTTGTCGTTCACGGGTTTTAATGGAAATAGCATCAGGTGGTAAACCAGTGACAAACTCAACCGCTTTTAATACTTCTCCCAGCCAGATTTTATGGTCACTTTCGTGCATCAACCAGCCAGTATCGTATTCTTGCAGGTGGATTCTTGAACCATAAATGTCCACCACAAAAGGAAATTGTGGAACATCTTTATCATAAGCACGCCACGCATCAATCCCATTACAGCGCGCCCACTTCATCAAATGTTTAATGTTTTTGCCCAAACGGTTGGCAAATGGAGCTGCATCAATCACACCAGTCATCATATAAACCAAGTACTAAAAAAAGAAGGGGTTCATTCTACACAAGTTCTACCAGTTAGAAGTTAGAAATAAATTGCTTTCTATCACGAAACAGTATATGATCCGCCCTCTTTAAGTCATCGTCTCCAACCTTGCGCTCGCTCCTTTTAATTGATTTCCTTTTAAAAATCAGCTTTCTTGCTTGCGGTTATTATTGTTTTGGTTGTCGCCGATGTTTTTTAACAAAGCTTTATTTATAAGCTTTATTGGCAAAATCAAAACGTTTTAATGCGTTTGCACACATTTATTACATTACAAATAGAACTATATGTGTCTTGCTTTTTTGCGCCTAACAATTATGTTATGTGTAGCAAAAGCATAGTTTTACTGATTATTATTTAGGAAAATCATGACTATTAGCTTTAGCGATTTAAAATTAAGTGCCCCTCTTCTTCGCGCAATCGATGACACAGGTTACACAACTCCAACGCCCGTGCAAGTTCAAGCCATTCCTCCCGCACTAGAAAACCGTGATCTTTTGGTTTCTGCACAAACAGGCAGTGGCAAAACAGCAGGCTTCTTATTGCCTTCTTTAGAAAAATTATTGGTTAAAAGCGAAAAAACAGGCAAAGGTCCACGCGTCCTTGTATTGCCCCCTACTCGCGAACTTGCACAACAAGTTGAAAAAAAATGCCAAGTGTACGGCGTCAACATGCGTTGGTTGCGTACCGTGACTTTAGTTGGCGGCACTTCTTTTGGCATGCAAATCCGCTCTTTAAACAAACCTATCGATGTCATTGTGGCAGCTCTTGGTCGTCTGATGGATCATATGCGCCAAGGTCGTGATGATTTTAGCCGCCTTGAAGTGTTGATTTTGGATGAAGCGGATCGTATGTTGGATATGGGCTTTATTGAAGACATTGAAACGATTGTTGCTGCCACACCAAAAGATCGCCAAACATTATTATTCTCTGCCACATTAGATGGCACTGTGGGTAAATTAGCCGCCAGAATGACCAACAACCCTGTGCGTATTGAAGTTGAGCGTATTGACGATGGCAGCAAAATTGAAGAACAACTGTTTTATTGTGATGACTTCCGTCATAAAGACCGTTTGTTAGATCATATTCTTCGTGATGCCAATATTGACCAGTGCGTGATTTTTACTGCCACCAAAGCATACAGCGAAGAATTGTCTGACCGTCTGCATGAAAAAGGCTACGCCAGTGCATGTTTGCATGGCGATATGCCACAAAACTGGCGTAACCGTACTTTGAATGATCTGCGCCAAGGTCGCATTAAAATTCTAGTGGCAACCGATGTTGCAGCTCGTGGTATTGATATTGCCTAGCATCACTCATGTGATTAACTATGATTTGCCAAAACAAGCTGAAGATTATGTTCACCGCATTGGTCGTACTGGTCGTGCAGGCAAAAGTGGTATGGCTATTACATTCTCAGAAGCCAAAGAATACATTCGCGTGCAAAAAATTGAACGTTATGTCAACCGTCAACTTCCTGAAGTGACCATTGAAGGTTTAGAGCCTACTCGTCGCGGGCCAAAACCAGGTTCTGGCAATGCCAATGCTAAAGAAGGCTACAAAGGTCGTCGTGGCTTTGGTGGTGGCGGCAGTGGTGCTGGCAAACCAGCGGCTAGTGGCGAAAAACGATACGGCAGCAGTGCTGCAGCAAAAAGCTTCGGTAGTGGTGGTCCACGTAAAGGCTTTGGCAACAAAAGAACCACCCAAGCTTAATGGCTTGATTGTTTTTTAGCAGCAATACTTTCAGGCAGCCTATTAATGTAGGCTGCCTGAATTTTTTTAATTTAATCATGCATGATTATGACTCAAATATCAATCTTCTAGCCCCATACAGCTTGCTTTGAGAGAAACAACTCATTAGTATTTGGCACTCAGATTCAATGTATTACTGATTACATAAAACTAAATATTTCCAGCATCAACACCCGTTTAATTGGTTGAGTTTATTAAGGACAATAATCCGCATGAGTACCAATGTTTTCAAAAACAAAGAACAAGCAAAAATTAAAAGCATTCAAATCATGTTGTTGTTTTTTGCTGTAGTGATTAGCGGACCATTTGTCTTAATGTGGTTGGGCTCTTTTGTGGTTTCTAGTGAAACGATGTGGCAAATGAGCTTCAATGGTTTAGGCTTTTTAATGCTGAGCATTCCTTTTGTATTATTTGTGTACAGTTTTTCATACACTCAATCAGCCACGACCAGCTTTGCAGCCTTTATGGTTGGCACTATGGTTGTTGTGATGGGGCTTTTGACGCTTCTGTTTAGCCCAAAGCCTATTTTGAGTAGTTTGAGCAGTAAACTTTCTCTACTGACTCAATTTAATTTCTGGTGGTTTATTGGCTGCACAATTTCCACCATCATC
>JAGWCC010001869.1:0-11754 GCA_022651775.1 Drusus annulatus
CAAAACGACGATAAGTTAAGTATTGACCAGTCTTACGATCAATACTGATACGCAAATCAACATCAACGGGGTAAGACTTACGCGCTGCTGCTGCAAGCGCTAATTCAAGTGCTACAAAAATAACTTCCCGAGGAACTTCCTTCTCATTGGCAACAACTTCAACGACTTGCAATACTTCTTTACTGTTCATAATGAATGCTCTTTATAAAGTTTAATCATTCAAGTTAATTTTTAATTAATCATGTTAACTAATTAGTTTAATTAATTTGCTGTTGATTAACATTTTTACACATTAAATTGCGTCACAACATTTGCTTTATCAATATAATCAAATGGTATCTGCAAAACGATGGGATCAACTAATGTTGTTTTTTTCTTGGATTTTAAAATTCGCTCAATGACATGGACTGTAATCGCCTCACCTTCAATGCTAATAATTTTGCATTCAAAGCGTTTGCGATTTTCCACCAACGTGTTGAGTTGTAATTTTACAACACCACTCGCATATTTTGCCATCTGTTCAAGATTATACAAAGGACGATCCAACCGGGGGGACGAAACCTCCAAAGTATAGTGTACGGGAATAGGATCATGTACATCTAGCAAACCTGCAACTTGATGACTCACTTCGGCGCAATCATCAACACTGATACCATTCTCGTGATCAATAAAAATCCGTAAAATTGCATTCACGGTATTACCATGATATTCAATACCCTAGATCAAAAAACCCATCGCTGTGATCGATCTAACAATTCGGTTAAACCATAAGGATCTTTCCGCATTTTTCTTTCCTAAATTCAAATAAAAAGGCCTTAAAGGCCTTTTTATATATGTGTATTGTCATAACAATACACACAATTAATTAATGTAAACCGCTTACCTATCCGACTATCATCCAGATCTGGCAAACGTAATACATAAAAAAAGCCAGTATATATACTGGCTTTTATTATTGTGGTTGCGGGGGCAGGATTTGAACCCTACGACCTTCGGGTTATGCCTGACGATACCGGGACGCTCCACCCGCGATGGTCTAGGAGCGGAATTATAGGTGAGATATTAAACCCTGGCAAGTACTATTTTTAAATAATTTCAAATCCGCTCACAAAAATTTTAGTTCTATTGAAATATCGTCTTTTTTATCTCACCTATTTGCCCTTATTGTGCTGCTACACACCCTTTGGGAACTAATCTTAATAGACTATGGTTTGGTCGCGTTACTGCGGCAAAACCACCATCAGCATTGAGTGCCATTTGACCAAAATGACAAGACCAATTCCCATCATTATCGCGCATCCATTGAATCACATACCCGTTCAAGTTATTATGCGCTTCTCGGCCAAATGGTGCATTAATCCAAGCGGTAGGCTGGGCGCCAGGCTTTGGATTAAGTCCAAGCAGAAACGATGTATCGTATTGAGCAATTAAATTCGATGGCATCATATCCACATCACAGGCAGTCGCAGCGTTGCTCGCATTCACTGGTGCTATTGTTGTTTTGCCATCAGCCACACATGTCTCAAGTGGCACTCTTAAACTACCTGACTCAGCCATTACTCGGAGCACGTGGGTTTTTAATATATAATCTTGATAACGTGGAATGGCAATGGCAGATAAGATACCCACTCCCGCTACAGCCGTTAGTGCAGCAGCACCTGAATCAAGACTATATAATCCTTCTAGCGGTGTCTGATCATAAGAAAGCGTAAATCCAAGCTGATTAGTTGTCGCATCGAAACTGAATCCAATACGGCTATCAAGTCGCAAATTCAGTGCATTTGCCGTAGGAAACTTATCCATTTGTACAGGAACACCCAAAATATCCGACCATGATTGCATCGCTTGGATATAAGCGTAGTATAAATTACGATGCACGTCTGTAAATCTGCCTGTGAATCCGAGCAGCGATTGTGAGGCATCATAACCCTGTTCGTTTTTTAACCAATTACCCACATGTACATCCAGTGTACTATTCGCTCGATCCATTAATGATTGTGGCACACGGCCGAAAATCAACCAATTACCTTCCATGCGATAGTAAAAATGTATTCTTTGTGCCAATGCGATTTTCCCAAAAATAGCTGAGAAGGCATCATTATTATTGTCTACACTATATTTTAATAGGGCATCCAGTGCAAAATTATGTAACGAAATATGCACGACATCATTGGACAATGATTCTTTTTTACCATTAAATCGCTTCAATAAGTGTGCGATTGACTGGTCAAAGCTAGTAACATCTGCGACACGTACCGCAACAAAACGCCCATTGGTATCTTCAAACCGCACCAATTCTGGTACAAATTTTTTAACAAAATCAGTCAATGATATCCCTAAAAATTGATCGACAAGCTGAGTCGATGATTGATAGCCCGTTGCGACATCCTGCCCAAAATTATTCGCCAGATCTGCCTCAAAGGCAGCTATTCTTGCCTTATCTGGAATCATTGCGGTCATAATACCTTTCGGCATACCCGCAGATTTAAAATCAAGTTCGTAGGTGTTAGTTGCAAGGTAACTTAAAACTTTAGCGTTCGGAATCTGAATACGTAAGCGTAGCTGCCCGTGACCATCCGCTGTTGTGCCTGTTCCAATCGCAACACTTTCAATTTTATCGACCAGATCATTCATTAAAACTAAATGCTGGGGCATCATCGCACTAAACATTGGCATTGCTTCTTTTATCGAACTCCAAAAAAAGAGTCCCTGACCTGAACGATCGATATCCGCTTCCAACACTTGCATTGCATGCGATTTAGGCGTATCAAGTTTTTTGATAAAAGCTTGTAAATCTGAAATTTCTACTTTTTGAACCCCCAACAACCCGAATAAACGCTGTTGTTTCGCATCAAAAAATAAAATACCTACATTAGGCACAACCGCAAAACCAGCTGCATTAAAAACGACGGAATAAACAGGTGAGCCTTCTGCTAAGGTTGCAATGCGCTGATTCATCACTTCAATGCTAGGTATATTTAATTTAACAGTGACAAATCCTTGACTGGCTGGACTCGGTACTTTATTAGGATCTAGCACCGCCACTTCTAATGACCTTGAGACATCTCCAAGTAAAACTGTCACGATACCAATCACACGACGAAGATCTTTTTCTTTTTCTCCTGCAGGATCAAGTCCTAGGATTGAACCCATATATTTTTCAAAAAAATCACCTTTCGACAAAGAAGCACGAAATGCAGCTATTGTTTTCTCATATTCTGGCGAACGCAATGCGGCATCTAATACACGCCCATCAGGTGCAAAAAATACCCCCCAAAAAGATGGAATGCGCATATAGGTCATTGCATCTTCTGGCAACCTAGCATTTAACCAAGCAGACTCACTGATAGCAGGCACAGCCTTCACTGATCCGAGTGCAACTTTTTGTGGAATAGTAATGGCCGCCAAGGCTGTTCCAGTAAATGGCACACTCAATGCAAGACTTAAGGCACTGGCAATTAATATTTTTTTCATGAAAAATCCTCTTTCGCTTTATAACATTATAAAAATAAAAAATAGTTCAAAAAATTAGAAAAACACACTTCTAACAACCACTATACCCATCAAATAATAATCACATTCACCCCGCGCTCAAATCTGGCCTCATAGCACAATTGTGATTTTTTACTATGCAGTATTTGTCGCTAAACGGGTTATTTTAAACACGCTAAATTGGTTGTTTTGAGACATCCTTTCACATATCAAGCCCTGACTGACAGCCAGTTGCTCAAATCTTAAAAATCGATTCACCACCACCCATGCTTGCCCATTGAGATGTAAACCCCTAGCAATCATGCTAATAAATTTAAGCGACAAATCAATACTCGTTTCAAACCCTTGATGAAACGGAGGATTGCATACAATCAAATCAAAAGCGGTACACCTAAAACTGCTACCACAATCATCTGCAACAACGTAACCCTCGATTTGCTGTGCGTTAAAATTCGCCTCACATGCCAATATCGCCCCCGCATTACTATCCGTTGCAACAATCTGATAATGAGGAAAATTGGAATAAGTGCGTGCCATCTCATGAAAGCTCAATGACAAATACCCATAACCACAACCAAGATCCAACACACGCACTGATTGGGTATTTTTATCATTATCGGCCTCATGCTGTGTTTCTGAAATATTAGCGGGCGCAGTCGCAGCTGTTTTTGCAAGAAATCGCGCCTGTTGCTTAAAAGCCTTCGCTCGTCGTTGCTCTGATTTCAATAGGCGCATTTTTAGCTCACTTGTAAGCACTGCAAAAGACTGCCAGAGCGTTACCATCAAAAATTCACTGCCTTGATCAATTTTATCAAAACCATATATACCTGGCTTGGTTAAAATCGTAGGTAAAATCTCAGCCATTGACACGTTTATTGCCTCCGCAGTATTCAGTTCATTTAGCCGCGCATGTACTTTAGCAATGTGTTTTTCAGAAATCGGTCGCAGCTGTGCACAGTCCTGATCATCCAGTGGTTTTGCTGCTATGGCGACCTCATTACTTTTTTTAATACACCCGCAACGGACACCTTTTCCCTCTAAGCTGTGTGAGACTAAATGCCCAATGCGTTGCACTGCATTTTTTATTATCGTTTGAATCCCTTCCTCATTCAAACCAACCAACAGCAAGATGCCGCCATCTTTCAACATGCGCGCACTTTGATTCAGAATGTGAAAACATACGGGCTTGGACTTAGGCAATCGCATAATAATCTGATCCAATGAGGCATCGGCAATATCGGTAAAATCAAAATCCGAAAATATAACTTTTTCCTCATCAAACCCATTTTTTTTTAATTTCACATAAAGATCATACTGATTGGTGATCACTTTAAAAACACAAAATACTGAGGGTATCTCAGTAAAATTTTCATCCGCAACAACAAGTCCATTAATCCCCGCTCCCACCTGTGCATGATGAATCAGGCTCGCATTCATTAGGGTTTTAAGCATTAATACACTCCCAAATCAAACAAACACAATTCTCTACTATCCACATCATTCAGCCACCACCGCATTAATTTCTTCTTGAGTTAATTCACGATACTCTCCCAATGGCAAATCACCCAGCTCAATGGCACCAATTGAGGTTCTGTGTAATGCTACGACCTTATTACCGACACTTGCTAACATCCGCTTCACCTGATGGTATTTTCCCTCAGATATCGTCAATAGAATTGTTGTGGCGTCGATTACGCTAATCTGTGCAGGCTTTGTAGGATTTGCCTCACCATGTAACATTACGCCCTGTTCTAAGGCTGCAATGTCATTCTCAGACACAGGATCGGCACAACTCACATGATATGTTTTTTTATACAAACGTTTAGGATGTGTAATTGAATGTGACCAGACACCATCTTCGGTTAATAAAATCAAGCCCGTTGTATCTTGATCCAGCCTACCTGCAACATGTAAGGCATAAGGATTTGGAATATCAATCAAACGAAACACTGACAAATGCCCATCGTCATCATGACTACAGACATAGCCCATGGGTTTATTCAGCGCAAAATAATGTACAGTCGGTGCACATAAAATCTGTCCTTCAAGTGTGACAACATCCTCTTGAGAGATTTTTAAACTCGCATCTTTGGTAATTACACCATTCACCGTCACTTTTTTATGGCGCAACGCTGTTTTTGCGAGCGCACGCGATAGATGTGTGGTATGTGCTAAAAACTGATCGAGTCTTTGCATAAGAAAAAATCCTTTTAAATCATATAAAATAATAACATTAAGGTAACTGAATTATCTCAAAATACAATGCATTTAATTGTAATCTTGTAATTCTCACGTGTGCCCCTACAGGACAATCCTCTCCATTCAACGTCCAATACGTATCGCCGAGCTTAATGCGTCCGACGCCATTGACAACCGAACTCTCTAAAATTGCAACATGACCGATATATTCAGTACCGCGATGATTCATTTTTTCATCTTCTTTATTAAAATACATATTGCTACGCCCGAATTTAAACAATAAAAATAGCGTAATAATAACCAACACAATAAAAATCGCCAATTGAGCAATCAGGCCCAAATCCCAGAAGTAGGTGGCAATCGCCGTGACTGTAGCGGGGATCGTAAACCAGATAAACCAAATGCCTGGTATCATAATTTCTAAAATAACCAAGCAAATACTAAGTAATGCCCAGAGTGTAGCTGCTGAAAATCCAAACATAATAGGCTCCTTGATTCAGTGAAAGCGTGCACAAGATTATCAAAAAATACTGTGATCATACCCGTCACGCATGATCACTTATTCTTTATTCTCTAAAATAGCCCCACGCCTAAAGTTTGGGGGGTATGTTACTCGTCATACCGATGCCAGATGCTTTGACTAACTCAGTAATACCGCCAATCGCCCCCACAATACCCGAAGCTTCCATTGGCATCATAATCACTTTATCACTTGGGCTCGCGGCAATTTTTGAAAATGCCTCAACATATTTTTGGGCGATAAAATAATTAATGGCCTGTACGTTACCATTTGTAATGGCATCCGATACCAAACGTGTAGCATTTGCCTCTGCTTCTACAAAACGTTCCCGCGCCTCTGCTTCCCTAAATGAGGCTTCTTTTTTACCCTCTGCATCCAGAATAATTGCTAATTTTGCCCCTTCAGCACGTAAAATTTCAGACATCCGCAAACCTTCTGATTCTAAAATTGAAGCACGCTTAATACGCTCAGCTTTCATTTGCTGACCCATTGCTTCAACCAGATCTTTGGGCGGCGCAATGTCTTTAATCTCAATTCGCGTTACTTTAATACCCCAAGGCGCTGTCGCATGATCAACAACTGAAAGTAAGCGTAAGTTAATTTCATCGCGTTTAGATAATAACTCATCCAAATCCATTGATCCCATGACCGTACGAATATTGGTCATGGTTAGATTTAAAATAGCATGTGAGAGATTTGTGATTTCATAAGCAGCACGTGCTGCATCAATAATTTGAAAGAAAACCACCCCATCCACTTTGACCATCGCATTATCGCGTGTAATTGCCTCTTGTGAAGGGACATCCATCACTTGTTCCATCATATTTAAGCGTTTGCCCAAACGATCAAAAATTAGGTTAATGACACTAAATCCTGGTTTTAATGTCTTGCTATATCGACCAAAACGTTCAACTGTAACATTTTGACCTTGTGAAACAATATTCACTGCCCGAAATGCCAGAATCAATAAAAAAATAATAAAAACAATTAAAACAATCAGTGTGCCGCCCATATATACTCCAATAAATTAAGTTAACTACATCGAAAGGATCTATAAAATAATCATTGTCCAACTGAACGATGACCTTTAAATCATCAACTCACTTTCATATCAATCAGATATTTTTATTTCCTGAAACATTATACCTAGTTTTACAACAGAGATATCCTAAAATGGCACATTCTAAAATGACACATCCTAAAATAATGAACGATATATTACATATAGAAAATTTTATTGAGGATGCAGATGCCCTATTTGTGTACTTACGCGACAATACTGAATGGGACGAACGCATGGCGGCAAGAAAAACAGCAAGCTATGGCATTGCTTATAATTACGCACAGATAACCTATCCCTACCAAGAAATGCCCGACCACCTGAAAACTATCGCAAATAAAATTTCGGATGTCGCACACTTTTTACCCAATAACTGTTTGATTAACTATTACCCAGATGGTCATTCACGAATGGGCTACCATAGCGATCAAACAAATATTTTGTGTGATGATACTGGCATCGCTATTATTTCTCTGGGTACTACCCGCACCTTAAAGTTTAGAAATATTCTTGAAACTGATCAATACATTGACTACGAATTGCACGCAGGATCTTTAGTTTTGATGAGCCAAACCCTACAAAAACTCTGGCAACACGCACTCCCAAAATCACCAACACATTTGGGTAGAATGAGTTTAACCTTTAGACAATTGAAGTGCTAATATCTGATAATCAAATCAAATTAAAGTCAAATCAAACCAAAATAAAATCAAACAGATAGATCAACCAAATAAATCAAGCAATGTCATGATCAATGGGGTTGTCAGTCCTGCAATTAAGGTTGATAACACCAAGCTAGAGGCTGTTGACTACACCAGTACATTAAATTGGCGAGACATTAAGTACACATTAGCGCCAACTGCCATTGATCCTAACAATACAACGGTTTTCGTTTCTAAAGGTGGCAAATTCAGTATTCTTGCAAGTACCCAGACAAAAAATGGCGTAACCAGTAATTTTATTGCACAAATTGTCACGCTCAATTGCCAACCATCTCGAATTCGATATTCTGCCAATCCCATCCCCAAAGCAATTAATGAAAGCAGCGCGGCCATTTGTCCGATCATCATGGTCGGTTTTTCAATCATCATCGGTAACGATAGCCCCAGCTGACTCACCAACACCCCGCATAAAATACCGATGATGATCGGTGTTTTCAAAACATTAATTGCTGTTCTTAAAAACCCTTCTAACGTAAATTTGCCATTTTGCGCCCATTCCACTGAAATGGTGACTAATGTCCACAATATTAAAGCATTAAAAATCAATACCAAAGCCACTACTGGAATGGCATCTTTCCCTAGCAAAATGGTTGCAACGGGTAAACCCAGCATCACATTATTAGAAAAAATGCCCCCCAACGCAAATACAGAGCCTGAAATACCATCTAGATGAAAAATACGTGATCCAATCACCCGCCCAATTACAAATACGATAAAGCAGGCACCGAAAAATGCAATCAATAGTCTTGAATCTATTGCTGGTTGTTTTGAAAAATCGCACATGAGTCGAAATAACATGATTGGAATCGCAATTGAGAAAACAAAACGCGTCAAGCTGTCTGCAGCAGCTTTTGGCCATTTGCCAAAACGTACTAATCCATAACCTAATAAAATCAGAGCAAATAAAGGCAGTGATAATTCAATTTGATTCCATAATGAAACAATAAAATAATACATTTCTCACCTGCTGATCAATAGCGTGCTTATTAGGTTCAAACATAAAATTAAACATCGAAACTCGCCCCTTTAAAACTAAAGTGAGCTTGACCTTCTAATAAGGCTCTTAAACGATCTAAGAGCGCCTGACACGGGCTTAAAAAATAATCATCAGGAAAACTAATATCCATAGAGGTATGATGAGATTCAATATATTGATGATAACGCATGCGCAGCTTTACGCCTCTTGAGACTTTATATTCTGCCAGAAGCTGTAACAGTAATTCACTTTTTTGTGGGGTCATTGAAGCCTTATTGACCTCAATCAATAACCAACGAGCGCCCATATCACGCATTTGATCAATCGTGATCAACTCGCCAACATTGAGCCGCATTGCATTACTAAATTCGCTCCAACCTAAAGACCCTTTGACAATAATGACCTGATCCACTCTTAAAGGTTCAGGCAAGGTTTCCAGATGAGATTCATTCAGCATCACTTCTGCACGACTGATTTTGTCATCCAACTCAACAAAAATCATTTTATTGCCTTTTTGGCTGATTTTAGTCCGAATCCCCAAAACTAAGCCCGCAACCATGGCAGGCGGCTCCTGAGTCCGTTTGACGCGATAGCTTGGTTGGGGTAATTCAGCAATATCAGCAAAGGTATGTGTCACAATCTGCTTGAGCTCTGACCTGAAACGATCCAAAGGATGTGCTGTAAAATAATACCCCAACGTTTCTTTCTCGGCTTCTAATAAGGTTTGTTCGCTCCAAGGAGAAGCTTGCTGCAACGCTTTATTGGAACTAGCACCCTCACCAGCGGGTTCAATCATCATACCAAATAGATCATACTGCCCGACCGCCTTATCTTTACCAAATTGCTCTGACATTTTCATCGCTTCGGGTAAGGTCAATAAAAGATTGGCACGATGTTGACACAATATTTGTAAACGCCCTGCTGGGTCTGTTTTGTGTTGAAGCGCCTCACAAAAGTCATCCAACGCCCCTGCACGAATTAAGGTTTCTAAGACCTTCTTGTTCATTTTAGATAAATCAACACGGGCACATAAATCAAAGAAATCTTTAAAAGGAAAATTTTGAGAACGCTCCAGAAAAGTATTCGTGATCGCGGCTTCCCCAACGCCTTTTAAAGCCCCTAAGCCATAAACGATCTGATTATCCCCATTCACACTAAAGGCATACAGCGAATGATTAATTGAAGGCGAGAGGATATCGAGCTTCATATCCCGACATTCTTCAACAAAAATAACAACCTTTTCAGTTTTATCCATATCAGAAGAAAGAACCGCTGCCATAAACTCAGCGGAGTAATTCCAAACTTTCAAATATGCCGTTTGATACGGACAACGCATAGGCTGCGGAATGGGATTTATTAAAACCGTATCCCACCAAATTTTTTCCATTAAATCAAACAAATCACCAGCTTTATGCGCATCAAAATGTAGGGTTTCTGCCCCTTCCATAAAGATTTTGCGTTGCTGCGCCATCTCCTCAGGCTTTTCTTACCCATTGCGCGCCGCAATAAATCGGCACCACCAAGCGTGTAATTACCAATGACCTGTGAGATTTGCATCACCTGTTCTTGATAGACAATCACCCCCATAGGTTGGTTTTAAAATTGTTTCAAGATCAGGGAGAAAGGATACCGCAACATCGGCACGACCATGTTTTCGATTAATAAAGTCTTCGACCATGCCTGATTCCAAAAAGGGCCTGGTCAGGCTCAGTGCCACTAGCGCAATATCCTCAAAGGTATCAGGTTGTAATTTGGCAATCAGCGACTTCATTCCCGTGATTCCAACTGGAAAACAGCGGTAGTTTGACAACTTTTTAGCAATTTAAAACTGGGCTGATCATCTAGCGGAATATCTAAAATATTCAACTTAATATGCCGTGTTTTCTCAATATGTTGTAAAGCCCAGTGAATAATTGTGAGCGTTCTCAAGCCAAGAAGTCGAACTTGACGAGACCGCAGACTCAACGTCATCTTTATCAAACTGGGTCACCAATGAATTGGAACCTTCTTCACACCACACCGGTGAGGAAATCAGTTAAGACAGTCGGCGCAATGACCACCCCTCCCGCATGGCGCCCGACTGATTTAGAGAGACCTTCAAACGTAGGCCAAAATCAATTAAGGTTGTAATATCTTCATCACCTGTGTCATACGCTTCTTTAAGATCTGGTGAATCAATCAACGCTTTGGATAAAGTCATTCCCAATTCAAAAGGAATCATTTTAGCAATCCGATCAATCATGCCATATGGATGGCCTAATGCCCGCCCAACATCACGGATTACGGCTTTAGCGGCCATGGTGCCATGTGTTGCAATTTGTGACACGGCATCGCGCCCATAATGCGTTGCCACATAATCAATCACGCGATCTCGCCCTTCCATACAAAAATCGATATCAAAGTCTGGCATTGACACCCGTTCAGGATTTAAAAACGCTCAAAAAGCAGATCATAAGGAATGGGGGTCAAGATCAGTAATTTTAAGCGCCCAAGCAACAAGAGAACCCGCACCCGAACCGACCCGGACCAACAGGAATATCCTTTCTTTGATCTTTCGCCCACTGAATAAAATCCGCAACAATAAAGAAATAACCTGGGAATCCCATGTTAATAATGACATCAACTCAAATCAAGCCTGTAATATCGGGCTTCATCAACGTTTGATCAATGCTTTTTAAATTTGAAAAAAGTGCTTTCCTTTTGAGGAAAAAAATTTTTTCCTTAAAAAATAAACCCAAAAAAAGGGGTTTTCCCCCTCCTTTTAATTTTTAGAAAATCTTGGGAA
>JAGWCC010001870.1:0-11632 GCA_022651775.1 Drusus annulatus
TTTAATTGATCGACTACATTGCCTGGACGTAATCGGATGGATAAATTGTCGGTAATTTCTTTTTCGACATCAAAATAAACAAGACACACTGGTTGCACAGCCTTGTGTAGCGACTCTACATTGAAATTAACGGTTACACCAACAATATCTATTCCGCCTTCAACGATATTGTTGAACCGTTTCCCTTCAAAATTTGCCCATCCAGTTTGTTGGAAAGCCTCTTCATTCAAATAACAAGCTTTCCCTTTGTTGGCTATGTTAAAATTGCTACCAGCTTGAAGTGGAATGCCTAGTGTAGCTAAAAAGAATTCGTCTGCAAAGACGCATTTTACCCAGACATTTAAGTCTTCACCTCTGTCGTCTTTTCCACTAACAGATGAGGTAAGAAAAATTCGGCCTGGAACGCCTCGACTCACCGAAGAGATATCAACAAAAGCACATTGATCCACTTGATTTTTGAGAACCGACCAATTGGGAGTAGGTACCGAAGTGTGTAGCCTTAGCAAATGATCCTTGTTGAAACCCAAATTAAATTCCTGTACATAATTTAATTGAAGATAAATGGTGAATAGCGACACAAGCAATACAATGGATGCCAACATCTGGACAATGGTTAAACTGCTTTTGATTTTTTGCTTACCCATCTGAAAGTTTTTCTTACCAAACAAACTCCCAATATCAAAAGTGGCAACAATATAAAGTGGCGCAAAGCCTGATACAACAACCAATAGCAATAATGCGCTCACCGAAATAATCATTAACAAGGGTGAAAATAACGTTCCGATATTAAGCGATGTGGCAAGTAAGTGCGAAGCCATGGGCAAGACCAGCACCGTTATGCCCACCGCAGTAAGGCTTGCCACACCAATGGTGATGGCAACTTCGGTAATACACAGCATACGTAATTGCGCTATGCCAGCACCATTCACAAGCCTGACCCCCAATTGCCTAAGCATAGACAATTGCTTGGATAGCGTGAAATTTACATAATTGAATACAGATAAAAACAAAATGACAATGGCAATGGCCAAGTAGATGGACATCATGGTAGTGCTGCCTGATTTGTTTTCGCTTCCTGTAATGTTTGTTGCTAAATAAACATTTTTAAGTGCTTGCAGAGATACCTGCTTGGTTTCCGATTTATTAACAGGGAAATTTTTGTTGAAAACAGCTAAACTTGTGGCGCAATTTGATTTGTCGGATAGTTTAACATAAATAGACATCGGATAATAACAAACACCATCATTACATGTCTGCGCCATTTTTGTAGCTTTTTCGCCCATGCAGTTGACAAACACCTCGGCACCAAGGCTTGAATTATTAGGTAAATCTTCGACCACAGCACTCACCTCACCAAAAATATAGCCAGCTAAATCAAGTTGCTTGCCCAACACATCGGTTGTGCCAAACAATTTCTCGGCAAGAGAGCGGGTTATCACCATCGATGTTTCGTCTGTAAAAGGACTTTGGGCATTGCCAACAATGATTTTGACCGAAAACATTGGAAAGAAATCATTGGAGGTATTGATTACTTGTTCGATAAAAACCGATTGATTGTCGGTGATTGATCGTACAAAATTGCCTTGCATATTCCAATAAATAACTGGTGCCGCCAACTCTACTTCAGGGAAACTACTCTTCATTTTTTCAGCAATTTCGTAATCCATGTTAGCATTGTTCTTGTGCGGTATCAATTAAGCGATAAATGTGTTCATGATTTGGATAAGATTGATCAACCGTGTACTCCCGATGGATATACAAAGCCAACACCATACAGGCAGCTAAACCGACCGAGAAACTGGTCAAGATTAAGAAGGTCAGGAATTTGTTTGTAGTCAAACTCCTCCACGATTGTTTTAAGTTGTAACGTAACATATCTTTTGAATTATGAATTATGAATTATGAATTATGCAGTGCTTCGCACGCTGTCTGCCATTTGTGCGGCAGGTCGGAAAATGGCAGACCTGACAGCGTGCGTAGCACCTGGAAGCGTCGTCCACAATACCTACTCGCTTTTTATGGCTTCTGCGGGATTGTTATTTGCCGCATGCCAGGTCAACCAACTGACTGTAATGGTGGCTAAGGATAGCGTAGCCAGTCCAGCTAACACAAAAGATCCACCAACTTAGCCCGATTTTGTAGGCAAAGTTCTCCAACCATTTATTCATGATAAAGTACGACAAGGGAACCGCCACCACAAAAGCCACAGCCATCCATTTTAACAGATCCCGATTGAGCAATAGGATGATTTCGCTGGCATGTGCGCCGTTAATTTTACGAATACCAATTTCCTTCACCCTTGCCAAACAAGTCTGAAACACTTGTCCCAACAAACCCATGCAGGTAATGACCAAGGCAATGATCGAAAAGATGCTAATGGCTTTGGCTTGTTGTTGCTCTTTTCTGTAAAAGGCATCAAAAGCTTCATCGTAGAAAGTGTATTGGAAAGGCGCCTCGGGGATGGTTTTCTTCCAGATGCGTTCCAGTTCTTTTAATTGATCGACTCTCACGTTTTCATAGCTAAAAAAGATACACACAGGGTCTATGGTACTATGTAGAGACTTTACATTGAAGTTTGTAGTTATACCAATAATGTCTAATCCTCCTTCTTTTATGTTATTGAATTTCTTTCCCTCAAAACTTTTCCATCCAGTTTGTCGAAAACCTTCTTCGTTCAAATAACATACTCTGCCTTTATCTGCAGCACTAAATTCTCTGCCTGCTTGAAGTGGTATACCAAGGGTTTGCATAAAGAATTCGTCTATAAAGAGACATGTAAACCATGTTTTCAAATTTTCCCCACTGTCGTCTTTTCCTCCGATAGTTGAAGATATAAACGAACTACCAGGAGTCCCTTGACTGGCAGAAGATATTTCGACAAACGGACATTGATCGACTTGTTGTTTGAGAACACTCCAATTAGGACTATTTTCCTTGACATATAGTGTTACTAGATGCTCCTTATCAAATCCCAAATCAAATTTGCGAATATGGTTTAGTTGCAAATAAATAGTAAATAAGGATACCAGTAATACAATGGATGCGATCATTTGGAAGAGGGTCAAACTAAGTTTGACTCTTTGTTTGCCGAAACGAAATCCTTTTTTATCAAATAGACTTTGAATATCGAAAGTGGAAATAATGTAAAGAGGTGCCAAGACGGATGCAATCAGCGACACAAATAATATTCCCAGTAAGATCATCATTAGTGTAGGCGAAAATAAACCATTCATAGAGAGAGGTGCATCAAGTACAGACGCTGCCATTGGCAAACCCAGTGCAGTGATAGCCAAAGCGATAAAAAAGGCGAGTGTGATAGTGATCACCACTTCGGTAATACACAATAAACGTAATTGTACTGCACCAGCACCATTGACGAGCCGAATACCCAATTGCCGAAATATAGATAATTGTTTAGATAGGGTAAAGTTGACATAATTGAAAATCGATAAAAATAAGATGGTAATGGCAATAGCCAAATAGATAGGCGTCATTGCATTTCCTGGTTTATTATCGCTCCCTCGTATGTTTGTCGATAAAGAAATATCTTTAAGGGCTTGTAATGTCACTTTCTTGGTTTCCGACTTATTAACGGGAAAGTTGGCGTTAAAAATGCTTAAACTCGCACTTGCATCTGCCCCTTCAGCCAATTTAATGTAAATGGACATGGGGTTAAAACAGACACCAGTCTCTGTACCTTTGCAATATTCTGCAAGTTTAATACCTTTTTCACCCATACAGTTGAGAAAAGCTCGGCTTCAAGACTTGAATTTTTAGGTAAATCTTCCACTACGGCACTGATAATACCCCAGTTGACTTGTTTTCCAACAACATCTATTTTTCCAAACAATTTCTCGGCAAGAGAGCGGGTTATTACCACCGAAGTTTCGTCGGCAAAAGGACTTTGCGCATTACCAACAATGGTTTTGACCGAAAAAACAGAAAAGAAATCGTTAGAGGTATTGATGATATGATCTACAAAAACTGATTGTTTATCAGGTATAGATTGCACAAAATCACCTTTTGATCTTTTGTAAATAACTGGTGCAGCCAACTCTACTTCAGGGAAACTGCTCTTGAGCTTTTCTGCAATTTCGTAATCCATACTTGCATTGTTCTTTGTGGTATCAATTAATCGATAAATGCGTTCGTGATTTGGATAACATTGATCCACCGTGTACTCCCGATGGATGTACAAGGCCAACACCATACAGGCAGCTAAACCGACCGAGAAACTGGTCAAGATTAAGAAGGTCAGGAATTTGTTTGTAGTCAAACTCCTCCACGATTGTTTTAAGTTGTAACGTAACATATCTTTTTGAATTATGAATTATGAATTATGAATTATGAATTATGAATTATGCAGTGCATCAGCACGAGCCTCGAGTAATTGCTTCGCATTACGCATGGATTGGGAATAGCTTCGCAGTCGGAATACCGAATGCGAAGCAATTACTCGAGGCTCGTGCTGATGCAGTCATAATTCACAATTCATAATTCAAGAAAATCATTCTGTTTTCAGTTTATCTACAGGGTTACTAGTGGCGGCTTTCCAACTTTGCCAACTCACGGTGGCTATTGTAATCGCAAAAATAACAGCACCGCCCATCGGGAACACCCACCAATGAATCGGCGTGTGGAAAGCAAAATTCTCAAGCCAAGTACTTACTGCATAGTAGCCTATCGGGCAAGCAATCAGAAAACAAATGGTCAATATCACCAAGTACGATTGGTTGAATAAAGTCAACACTTCCAAAACCGTTGATCCTAATACCTTACGGATGCTGATTTCTTTCTGACGGTATTCGTTCTCGAAGATCACCAAGCCAAATACCCCGATAATGGAAATCAAAATGGCAATGATGCTGAACAGCGTAATCAATAACGACAGTTTTTGCTCCTTTTGGTAGACTGTATTCAACACATCGTCGTAGAAACGGACGTTGAATGGCCATTCGGGATCAATGTTTTTCAAGCTGCTTGTCACATGCGCCATTGCAGCACGCATGTCGGATCCAGCATTTACTTTGATGTAAGCGTATTTCATTCGATCACCCCAATTCTCGCTTCCCCATACATAAAAAGCCATCGGAGTAGGTGCTATCCGCAGGGTAGTGAACTTCACATCAGGCATAAAGCCTACTATTTCGGAACTATCAATATGCGAATTGAGCGTCAAGTTGTATTCTTTTTTGCTATTTCGTTGAAAATGAATTTGCCCCCTCTTTGTTCGTTGATCCTCTTCTCGAAAGTTGCGCCCATCAATTACCTTGATATTCATCATTTTCAAAAACGACGGATCTACCGGTAAACATTGAAACTGAATGGTTTTATCCTGATATTTTCTACCCCAACCCATATATTGATCGTCACTTGAAAGTAAAGATTCACAAAAACTAACACCTTCGATACCCGCAAAACGATTGAAGCTGGGTGCGGAATACATCGGCTTGCCCTCTCACAGTTTGGTTGATGTCGGTGATAATCAGTTGGTCTTTATCATAACCTAGAGGAATGTTGTGGATATATTTGTTTTGCAGATACATAAAAGCAGCAACAGAGATCAGTACAAAAGAAGCCACAAATTGGATCCCGATCAGTGTATTCCGCAAATTATGCCCTTTCACCGACTGCCCGAACGAACCTTTGAGTACCAGTGCTGGCTGAAAAGAAGTAACATAGAATGATGGGTAGATGCCCTGAAATCAATCCAACAAAATAGCGCCATCAATCCTGTACCCACAACAAGTGGCAAGTGTTGAGTTAAAGCTAAATCGGTATCCACCAATTCGGCAATTGGGCTATAAGCTACAAGGTAGATCAAAAACAAGGCAATAAGATAAGCCACAAAGCTCAATATCAATCCCTCGGAGATCATCAACAAACGCAATTCGCTTACTGTACTCCCCAATACCTTTCGGATATTGATACTTCGGATACGCATAGGTGCCAGCGCCATACTGAAATTAGTGAAGTTAACGGCCGCAATGACCACAATTATAAATGCGATAGCAAAAAGAACCATCACCACTTGCTTGCTCGATTTTGGGGTATTGTCATAAGTTACATGGGTGATGTAATGCAAATCGGCTATCGGGGTGAAGCTATAGCTTTCATTTTCGCTATCGGGATACAATTTCTTTACTTCGGCTTTGATGGCCTGATTTATTTTCTCGAAATCATTCGTTTGATCGATTTTGATAAAGACTTCGTAACTAGCGTTTCCCCAATGACCTTTATTTTCATCGTCTTGAATAGCCGTATATATGGCATTATTGACAGACGAGTTTTTGGGGAAATCTTTATAAACACCACCCACCACAAGTGATTCTTTGTCGTTTAACACCAATTGTTTGCCCAAAGCCAACTCGTTTCCGAAGATTTTACGCGCCATACTTTGGGGTAACAATACATGTATTGGTTCAGTTAGCGAGTTTTTAGTACCCTCTATCATATCGAATTGGAAAATATCTGTAAACATAGAACTTACTCTATTGTTAGGCTCGAGAAAGTGAGAAACATTCCCATTTATATTTACAGAAAAGAACAGTTCGCCAAACCAACCATGACGTATAGCGCCCAATTGGACTTGAGGCAATCCGAAAATTACTTCAGATACAGGTCGTGACAATATAGCCTGCGCTTCGCCTTCCTCGATACATTCTACCCGATAAATCTGATCTCCGTCTTTATGGCATTTATCAAAATTGTTGTCATAATCCACCTGCATCATAATAATGATGAACGTAGCAAAAGCCACCGACAGACCGAATATGTTTAATGTCGTTGCGGCTTTGAAACGCTGTAATACGTAAGCCAAATTTCTAAAGATTGATTTCATTTTTTCTTTTGTTTTATTCACTTCGGAAGTTAACGCTGACAGGTGCTTCGCACGCTGTCAGGTTGTTCGCCTGCAGGTAGACGCAATTACTTGAGTCATTAATAATTCATAATTCATGCGAATTAACAGTTGAAAAGCGCAAGTTCGGGCATATGGTATGCCAGTCCTTCAGGCCTCAACTCATCTCGGTAGACTTTAATCCCAGGGCTTGCGCCCTGGGCTGAGGTATGTCGGCCCTTCAGGCCTCGAAAGCTAATAATTATATGTACATTAGATCTTGGGGCACCAACGCTATTTCAAGACTCGAAAGGTAATAATGCGACATTATATGCGAGGACTGAAGGGCCGACATACCTCAGCCCAGGGCGCAAGCCCTGGGATTAAAGTCTACCGAGATGAATTGAGGCCTGAAGGTCCGGCATACCTTATGTCCGAAGTTGCATTTTTCAACCGTTAATTCGCATAATTCATAATTCATAATTCATAATTCGAGAAATTCATAATTCAAAAACTTTACTCCGTCTTTAACGATTTTACAGGATTCTCACTAAAAGCCTTCATGCTAACGCATGAAGTTACAGTTATTGCGATCACATACTGAATGATAACAGGGATTGCAAACACTCCGAAACCCAATGCTACATGATTGGCATAATTACTGAGCCAGTCGGTAGCAAAATAATAAATAAACGGCACTGCCACACAACCCGCTATTAACATCCATTTCATGATATCGGTAGAAAGTGTCCTAAATATTTGCAATTGGCTGGCTCCATTTATCCGGCGTATGGCTATTTCTTTTCGACGGCGCAAGGTGCCAAACATGTGTATGGCTACCAAACCGATCATCGAAATAAATATGGCTAACAAGGAAGCCAACATCAACAAATGAGATTGGATAGTTAAGTTAGCAAATTTTTGATTATATGTATCCTCTAGCCAAGTTGGATGGAGTATGTAAAACGAATCAAATTGATGTAATACTTCCCGAATAACTCCCTGTACTTCCTGACGGTTCATATTGGCATATTTGATGTAAATCGATCCCCCAGAAGGAATATAAATGAGTACCATGGGCTCTATTGGGTTCTCTATTTGATTGTAATAAAAATCCTTCACAACACCTCTTATCTCCTTCAAACCCTTATAATTAACCGTAGTACCCACTACAGGATAAGTCAAGCCCAAAGCCTTGATAGCCGATTCGTTCAGAATAATTGTACGCTCGTTAGTGGTGCCATTTGTTTCGTAAAACGTGCCTTCTACCAATTGCAATTCCATCATTTCACATATTCCCGAATGAATACGGTATTCGCTAATCGACAATTGATTGTCTGCGTCCGATAAAGATATGCCTTGTACACTTGCTCCTCCTCCAAATAGATGATTTGCCACTGCCACTTGCAAAATTCCCGTGTGTTTCTCCAATTCTTGCTTGATGGCATCGTACTGTTTATGAAGATTCTCGTTTATTCGCAGTACCAATACATTTTCAGGATTATAACCTAGGGGTTGTTGGCGTAAATAGCGGGTTTGATTATTGATCGTTAAGATAAAAGCAATAATGACAATGGAAACAATTGCTTGAAAGGTGATGGATAGCGATGTAAGTTTACGTTTCGAGAAGCGTATTCTTTTGGCTAAGATATCCAAAGTATTGAATCGGGTAAGGTAGAAAGTAGGATAAGCCGCCGAAAGAATAACTGTGACCGCCAGTAGCAAAATAATGGCCACAATAAATGATGGACTGTACAATTGCACCAAATCGATATCCCGATCAATCAGTTTTGCAAAATGCGGAATACAAACAATCAGCAACAGCAAACCGATAACAAATGCGGTGAGCACCACCACAAATATCTCGGAGAAAAACTGCTTGGCAATTTCCATCACACTTGCCCCATTTACTTTACGTATCCCTATTTCTTGCATACGTGCCTCGCCTTGTACCATAAACAGATTCACAAAATTGACGATTGCCAACAATAATATAAAAATCGCAATGGTGCTTAGCATCCAAACAAAAGCCATGCTGCTCCGTTTACCCAAAGTGTTAGATGCTTCTGTTTTTAAATAGATGTCGGTAAATTTCTCTGTTACACCATAACTTTTAGCTACAAAGTCTTTAAGGAATTCGGTCACCATTATGGTGTATTCTTTTTCGATAGCGGTGCGTGTATGATCTATCGATACGCCTTCTTTTATTTTGTAGAATGTAAAAAACTCAATCGACGAATAATCTTTCAGCCTATTATGCATTGCCATAAGTATTCCGAATCGGAAATGCGTATTCTTCGGAAAGTCTTTCACAACACCACCAACGGTATATGTGTCGCCCCCTAAGATGACTTTTTTATGCAAGGCTGCTTCTACACTCCCAAAAACAGTTTCAGCATACCGATCGGTTATCACCAGCGAGAACGGCACATTTAGCACATCTTTATTCCCAGTAATAAATTCCAAACTAAACACCTCACAAAAACCCGATTCGGTCATCAATGTACGTATCCCAAGGAAGTTTTCGTTTTCATATTTCAGGTCTACTGTAGCTATATCATATATTTGTGTAACCGCCTCTATGTTGGGTACTTGTTGCGGAATATCGGTTAATGCCCGCCGTGTGGCTATAGGCAGGCGATCGACATTGCCATTGTTTTCCATCACCGTGTGTAAGGTGATCATACGGTCACTGTCCTTAATGCCTTTGTCGCAGTTCAATTCGTTTACCACAAAAAGAATCAACATGGTAGAGGCCAACAAGCCTATTGCTAAGCCAATAATATTGATCCACAGATAAAAACGGGTACGTTTGTAAGCTCTTAAAATATTCATGATTTTTGCGAAATTTGTCCGAACAGTGGCATACCTTATGTCCAAACTTGCGCTTTTCAACAGTTAATTCGCATAATTCATAATTCATAATTCATAATTCATAATTCAAGAAATTCATAATTCATAATTCAAGAAATTCCTAATTAATTTCTATTTATGGCTTCTAGTGGATTGGTATTAGATGCTTTCCAGCTTTGCCAACTGATGGCTAGAAAAGATATGGCAATAAGCATTAAACCCACCACGCCATACACTGTCCATTGCGGAGCCAATTTGTAGGCAAAATACTCGAGCCATTTGTTTATCAGGTAATACGAAACAGGCACGCTTAAAGCAAAGGCGGGCAGTATCCAAATGAGCAAATTTCGATAAAGCAGTAGCGCTATTTGCCAATTACTTGCACCATTCACCTTTCGGATAGCCATTTCTCAGGTACGGATTTTGATCATAAATGCAGTAAACGAGATCAGCCCAATAATGGTAATCAATAAGCAAAGTGCCGAAAAAAGGCGCACAGTACGTTCAGCATTTGTTTCGTTGCTGTACAATTTGCCATAAACATCGTCAAGCCACATGAAATCGGGTGGATAATCAGGATTTACTTTGTTCCATATCGTATTAAATAGGGCTAATATATTGCTGGTGGCATCTGTCGAACGAAAACGGATCATAAAACAATTCATGAACATATTACTGGGGATGATCAACATCGGTTTGGTCTCCTCAAAGGCATTTGTGTACACAAAATTGTCAGTTACTCCACATATTGTCCCAGTGGGTAGGTATGCCAAAACAGGGTGATCGAATAACAATAGTTTGCCAATAGCGTCCTGAGGTGTATCATAACCCAACATCTGTAAGGCGGCTTTATTGATGATATAATTGTTTTCAAAGATTGAGCTGTTGCCCTACCTGTTAGTTTAGCAATAAATAAATCCCTTTCCTCGGCAAAAGTCAACGAAATTGGGGGAGCTGTGCCAGCTAATAACTTAATTTGAAAGACAGGAAGGAAATCATCGCCTACTACCATAATAGCCGTCTGATGCGATTCATCTTTTCCCTCTAGTTTAATAGAAGCCATATCCCGAATCACTGCACCAGGGTTTTGCATCCCTGCTGTTACCAATTCTACTTCAGGGAATTTAAGCAGTTCGTTGCGTAAAACCAGGTAATTGTCTAAAACTTCTTGGGGTTGTTCGCGCAATACCAAAATGCTTTTATCATTGCCACCCACTTGAACCGATTTAACGAAATCAATTTGCCGATCGATAGCCACAGTGATGAGAATAATGAAAATAACGATAGCGTATTGAATGGTCAACAAAAGTTTGATTTGAGAGAAAGAGATGTGTCGTTTGAAATCATTTACTTCATCAGAAAATACCGTTTTACCCATATTTATAAGGACAGGTTGAATAGATACCACAACCGAAATAAAGATCAAAACAGCGCAAATACCGAACGTTTCAATAATTGGAATGTCGATAAATTGCATGTCAAAATACCGAACAATCATAATCGATAAGATTTTCCCAATCAAAAACGCCACAAACGACACCAGCAAAGCGATGGACAATTCGTCGGTAAATACTTTTCGAGACGAGGCTCCATTGAGCCGAAGTAATTGATAGTACCCTTTATTGTACGAAAAAATGACATTCGAATTAAGCCACAAATTAAATAACACCACAATCAACAACAATATGTTGGACCCCATAATGAGGTAGATGTAAAGAATGTTTCCGTTTTGTTCAAACTCTTTTTGGACATTGCTGTGTAAGTGAATATCGGTGAGTGGCATCAGACTGATCCGTGGGTCGGCTCCAGAACTGTCTCCCAATAACTTTTTTGCAGCGTCGCCCAACTTCGTTTCTAGCAATTTGCTATCCGTTCCATTTTTCAGCAACAGGTAATGGTAGGCGAGTATATCTTCTACATTTTCGTCAACAGCAATGATAT
>JAGWCC010001871.1:0-21799 GCA_022651775.1 Drusus annulatus
CGCCCTTTGGACGAAGTGCGGCAAAAATGACAAATTGAACCTAACTACCCAAGCCGAACCTATAGATTATAAAGGAAATAATAACGGAAAGGTTGGGCGATTTGGTTAGGGCTTATAACCGAATATGATTGCTGAATTGGTAAGCAGAGCGCGCAACAAATGGCCGATCAAGAACGCGAATTGGCTTGGCGCGAAATGGCGAAACAAATAGCCCACGAAATTAAAAAAAACCCTTTAACCCCCATGAAATTGGGTTTACAACACGCCTTGATGATGAAACAACAAGGACGCGAAGGTTGGGAAAATAAAATAGAGCAGATGGCACACACTGTATTGCAACAAATTGAAGTGTTGGCACAAACAGCTAACGAATTTTCCGATTTTGCCCGTGTCAAAAATGCCTTACTTGAACCCATTGATTTGGACCACTTGATCAAAAATGCGGTAGCCTTATTTGATAACATGGGCGTAAAGATCTTTATCCAATCGACATCTCACATCAAAATTGTTCAAGGACAAGAAAAACCATTACAACGGGTATTTGTAAATCTGATTAAAAACTCGGTACAAGCTATTGATCAACAACAAAATGGACGGATTGAAATACGGATTGAAGAACAAACAAGAACAAAAACAGTGCTATCAAATAAGTATAATTGATAACGGACCAGGAGTGGCTGACCATATGCAATCACGCTTGTTTATGCCCAATTTCACCAGCAAAACTGGCGGTTCGGGCTTAGGTTTGGCAATATCTCGAAACATTATTGAAGGAATGAATGGCGAATTGATTTATCAGAAAACAACACACGGAGCCTGTTTTGTTTTGAGTTTACCGAAAAACATTTCATAAGCCTCGCTTTGCTTTTAGCTCGCTTTGCTCGCTAGCCTAAATTTCACTAAGGTTAATTTGAAAGTGCAAAGGCACCAAAAATACCAGGTGCAGGTGTATGGGGGTCGCATTTTTTCATCGGACGTCAGTCCGATAATAAATTTTCACGGGGCGGAAGCCCGTGGTAAATGAAGTTGCGCCCTTTTCTTTTTTAGGGAATAAAGAAAAAGAAAGCGGATTTTTACGTTTTTTTCTTACCAACGGGCTTCCGCCAAACAATTCTAACATCGGGCTTCCGCCCGATGAAAATACGCAAATTACGCACTTTGTTCACGATTTCCGTGTTGTTTGAGCATGTTATTTATTGACAATTCCTAAGGCGAATAAGTCGCACAAAGCAAAGGCAGGTGCAACTGGTGCGTGAATCTTTTGCGCCTTTGCGTGAAACACGAGGTGCTAACGGTTACGTGAAACGAGCTAAAGCAAAGGCGTTAATTTGAAAGTGCCTCAAGAATACGCACACGCATTTGATTGAATTTGTTGATATCTGTTTCTTAATCAACAAATGATCGGATAGCAGTATTTGTAATTTCTTGAGCTAAGGATTTGTTTTTCGTTTAACATCTTCAATAGCGTATAATCATTTAGCCCATCACGCATGGCTTCTAAACGTATAGAGGGATATAGTTTCCTATAGCCAGGATACACCAGCCACTCATCGCCACCACTTAACCAACCATAAGGCGGCCAAAGGTTCTTTAAATATCATCTTTGAAAGGATCTTTACTCCAATACGAAAATCCCCAATGAATAGTACCCGTACAGTTATATTTATAATTTATCCAATGAAACATTCGCGTTTTAATGAGTGGCAAGTCAATCAGTCTGTTTGGTAAATTATGCACTACTCCCATGGTAAGGTACGTCCATAACTCATTGTTACTATTGATTTTATTTTGATAAAAAAGGAGTGTCTTTACTTAACAAGTCTAAACGAGATATCCACACATTAAGTTGCTGATCTATCCGTGATCCCATTTTGGTAGTCAGCACAGCATCCATTGTTTTCATATCAGGAACAACACTTTTAACAAAATTCAAAACCTCAATATAACCATCTATGTTCTGGTCATTTGGTTCATCAGCAATATATTGATAATAGTTTTCGTTTTTGGTATGATCTTTCAATAGTAATAGAAACTGGCGGTAAAAATTGGACGCAATAGGGTCGTTAATATCAAATGTGCTACCCTGTTGCCCAGTGACGTAATAGGGCACTCTTAGGTCAAAACCAGTTTTGTCGGGACGTAAGCCGGCAAGATGCGATCCTTCTATTCTTGTTATTCCTTCTTCTTTAAATATTTTGATGTATTTGTCGAAAATTGCAAAGTCGGCTTTCACTACAATTTTTGGTAGACCCCTTAAAATCGGTATGGTTGTAGGGCGATAAACGTATGCCATCTTGACCATAACGTTTCATTGTTTTTGCATACTCTCGAATGATTTGCCAATATAAATCGCTGTGCATTTCAACAGCTAAGCCCCCGTTGAGTTGTTTTAAATGAGGTGCCACCTCGGTATCGAAATAAATCCAGTTCGAGACTTTCATTTGCTGGCTTGGTTTATTCGACAAGACAACTTTGTAAACTTTCAGTTTTAATGCTTTTTGATAGGATGTGGTATTTGTAGTGATTGTTACATTTATGGGATATTCCTTAACGATGGCATCACGAGGAACAAAAATACTGATCCAAATGGCTTGATTGGTATTTGGAGCTATATCCATGTTTTCAGCTTCTGTGATGGGGTCGGGATAATAGTTTGTTTCGGATACAATATGGTCTGGAGCCGATGCTGTATGTGCTAAAGCAGCAAGCACATACCCAACTTTCCCTACAGCAGGTTGCATGTTATTCACCGTACCAAAGTCGATATGGTCAACGCTTACATTGACATTTTCCTGACGACTATCAGATCTTAAAACCAATTGAAATGTGGCATATTCACCACGTGCCACATGTGCGTACAGTCCCGATTCGGTTGTGTAATGATTGTTGGGGGAGCACTTTTGTTAATTTATCCACTGCGGTAATGTTCAACGTGGATACTTCGGGTTCATTATCGGTAGTATCGGTGGTATCTTTATCTGTACACGAGTCAAAACAAACCGCTATCGCGATACTTAGTAATTTGAAATAATGGTAAGATGTATTCATCATCGTTCTTTTTCTGTTCGGGATTTGGTTTTAATAAGGTGTGCGACGATTTTCTCTTTTTTGGGGATTACATTCATCGTTTATTTAAGAGTTTATACAACTTAGCAATCTATGTTGCAATGCAGACACAGATTGCTAAGGAAACAGTTCAGAATATTCTAAGATGTGCCTTCCGACCGGGTCGGAAGGCACATCTTAGAATTTCGATATTGTTTGAGTCTGTTATTTATTGACAATTGCTAAGTTGTATAAACTAACTCTAATGTCTACTGTTTATATTTACATCAATGGTAAAGTGCCGCATTACAACAAAAAGCCTCAAGTAAAGAACACCGAAACAAGAGCTTGTCATTTATAACTTTATTCTTGTCTGTCTGTTCTTTACTTGAGGTTTTAATGTAGGCGCACCACTCCCAAGTGAGTGATCTTTATTTCTTCAATAACGATTTAGCGACCTCAATGGCTTTAGCGTAATTGGGTTCGTTGGTTACTTCCGGAAGGTACTCAACATATTGCACCACATCGTTTTGGTCAACAATAACCACACCACGTGTCAATAAACCCAGTTCTTTGATCAAGAAACCATATTTCGAACCAAACTCATTTTCTTTGTAATCCGATAATACAACTACTTTATCAATCCCTTCAGCACCACAAAAACGGCCTAAAGCGAAAGGCAAATCTTTGGATATCGATAAAATAACGATATTGTCGCCAAGGCTTGCCGCTTCTTTATTGAAAGTCCGAGTTTGTGCAGCACATACCCCTGTATCAATGGAAGGATATACCGACAATATCCGCACTTTACCTTTGTAATCAGATAGTTTAACTGGATTAAGGTCTTTACCAGCCAAGGTAAAATCGGGAGCTACTTGACCTACTTTTACGGTATTACCCACTAAGGTAATGGCGCCGCCTTTAAATGTAATATTTTGCATATCAAAAAATTTATTAAATTATAACTTTAGAAGTACGATAAACGACACAAGTATCAAGATGCGCTTACGAGCTATTAGATCTTGTATCAGTAAGTGTTTAAATAAAACCTACTACCACTTAGAACAATAAATCAGGGAATTAGTTCAAATGAACTTCGTCTTGAATTGTGAATTACGAGAATTATGAATTTGAATTATGAACTTCGGTGTTTGAAGTTTGAACGGAACTTCGTGAATTATGAATTACGTGAATTTGAATTGAATTATGAATTATGAATTATGAATTATGAATTATGAATTGAAATTGAACGAATCTTCTTGAATTATGAATTATGAAATTATGAATTATGAATTCATAATTCGGTGTTTGAATTCGTATGAATTTGAATCGAATTATGAATTGTTTCATATAATTCATGATTTGAACGGAAAACACGCTAGGCGAAGCAATTCATAATTCATAATTCATAAATTTAGTGAATGGAAAACGTTTTTTACGGATATTTCTATGTAAAGGCAAACCCAGCTTGAATATCCCCATCAACGATTAAATCAGGATATTGCGCATGCAATTGCTCTACAGCTTTGCGCACAGTTACCGATACACTATCGGTCATTGATCCAAAATTAGAGGCTGATAGTAAAGCAATGCGAGGTTCGATATTGTATTTCCGCAGTGCTGCAGTGGCCAATAGTGTAGCCTCCACAAGCGTGTTGGCATCGGGGTGGATATTCATCGAAGTGGCATCTACAAAAAATAGCGGACCACGTTTGGTCATGCAGATGTGCAAATTGGCTATCGGGTAGTGGACGTGTTTGGGAAAAACGCTTGCAAGGCAGGTTTTAATCCTTTTGCATACCGTTTGGTATAGCCCGTAATACAAACATCCGCATCGCCTGATTCTAGCATCATTGTGCCAAAATAATCGGGTCGATACATATTTTCTTTCGCTTCGCCAAAGGTAACCCCATTGCGTTAGCATTTTTCGTAAAACCGATTGGCATAACGTTCTCGAGCCTCGTGTGCGTTATCAGCAAAGAAATCAACAATTTCAATTTTAGTCAAATCAATTGCATATAGCGCAGCAAGGTCTTCGATTTTTTTGCGTTACCCAGCACAACAGGGAGTGCAATACCATCTGTGACTAAATGTTGTGCCGCTTTCAAAACAGCTTCGTTATTGCCATCGGTAAATACAATTCGTTTTAAATTCTGTTTAGCTTTTTCGCCCAATTGTCGCAATAGTGCATTGTCGTGTCCCATGCGTGCCTGCAGTTCTTGTTTGTAAGCATTCCAATCGGTAATAATATGTTTGGCTACATTCGAGTCAATAGCGGCTTTGGCAACTGCCATCGAAACAATGGTAATCAATCGAGGATCAAGGGGTTTGGGGATCAAATACTCGCGACCAAAAGGAGATGGTTTTATTTTGATAAGCAGATAGCACTTCGTCAGGGACAGTTTGTCGGGCCAAGGCTGCGATGGCTTTGGCGGCTGCCATTTTCATGTCTTCGTTAATGGTGGTAGCGCGCACATCTAATGCTCCTCGAAAAATGTAGGGAAAACCCAGTACGTTGTTTACTTGATTGGGATAATCTGAGCGTCCTGTAGCAAAAATAATGTCTGGACGTGAACTGATGGCTTGATCGTATTCAATTTCCGGATTGGGATTTGCCAATGCCAGCACAATCGGGTCCTTGGCCATACTCCGAATCATGTCCTGTGTTAACACATCGGAGGTAGATAAACCTAAAAACACATCAGCTTGCTGCAAAGCATCGGCTAATGTGGTGACATCGCGTTGGGTGACAAAAAACTTTTTCGATTCGTTCAAATCGGTTCTTTTAGCACCTATCACACCCTTTACTATCGCACATCACCAAATTGCTTTTTTGAACACCCAGCGCCAAATATAATTTTGAACACGCAACAGCCGATGCACCAGCACCATTGACCACCACTTTAATTTCGGATAACTTTCGTTTTGTGAGTTCGCAAGCGTTAATGAGTGCTGCCGACGAAATAATGGCTGTACCATGCTGATCGTCGTGCATGACCGGGATTGTTAACTCGTCGCGCAAGCGACGTTCAATCTCGAAACATTCTGGGGCTTTAATATCTTCCAAATTAATGCCACCAAATGTGGGTGCAATCGCTTTTACAGCTTGTACAAAGCCTTCGACATCGGTAGCATCCACTTCAATATCGAAAACATCAATGTCGGCAAAAACTTTAAATAAAAGTCCCTTTCCCTCCATAACAGGTTTTCCTGCCAGGGCACCAATATTCCCCAATCCCAAAACAGCAGTACCGTTGGATATTACTCCCACAAGATTGCCTTTTGCGGTGTATTTGTAAGCATCTTCCGGGATTTTTCTCTATTTCAAGACAAGGCACCGCCACCCCAGGTGAGTAAGCTAAAGCCAAATCGCGCTGCGTACTGTAAGGTTTGGTGGGCACCACTTCGATTTTACCTGCTCTACCTTCTGAATGGTATTTTAGAGCATCATCGTGTAAAGAATGATCTGACATAAATAGTCTTTCTAGCGCGTATTTTGCTCAAAAAAAATTACTCGAGACTCGTACTGAAATAGTCGTTTAAGTGGTGGGTAAAGATATTATTTTGAGTGCAGTAAAGTACAGTCATACACAATTTAAAATACCCACAGTCGTTATAACCAATGTGTTATAACGACTGTTTGTCATTTATTACGTCCACATAAATCAGTTATTCCCTAAACGTATATTTATTCCCAAAAACTATAGTTGATGCAAATATACAATTTATTTACGAACAAGTCCTGAGGGGGTAGAGGCACATTCCAAATCTTCGCATCTTTGAGGGCCTAAAGTCCGACATACCTTAGTCTAGGCGCAAGCCCTAGGATTAAAGAGTTACTGAGATAAGTTGAGGCCTGTAAGGCCGGCATAATTATCTCAGCTCTTGCGACAATTTGAAACGAAGTTCGGCGTAGCCAATTGCGAAGCACTCGACAACACCAAAAATAAACAAGAGCTGTCAAGCGAAGTTCGGCGTAGCCAAATGCAGCTTTGTTTGACTACACACAAAGCTTTGTTTATCGTCACACAAAGCTTTGTTTGTAGTCACACAAAGCTTTGTTTAATCTTAATATAGGCATGTGTTACCCCTTTTAGGGGACAAAACAAAGAAAAACCAAGCTAAATTAAGGTAGCATGCTGATTTATAGTTATCTGTAAATTCAATTTCTTTAAATCAATCCGTATTGGGCAATGGTAAGTGTCCACTTTTGACAAAAGCCTCTTAAAAGCGCTGTAAGGTGCCTTCTTGAGGGTGCAGAATAATTTGCATACAAGCCAGTGTATATACCAATCAAAAGAGCCCCCAGGGTAACAGTTCAGCACCCTCTAAGGCGCTCGTTTCACTCGCTTAGCCTAGGTGTCACTAAGGCGAATAAGGCACACGAAGGCGCACAAAGGCAGGTGCGAAGCAGAAAAGGCAGGTGCGAAGGAAAGGCAGGTGCGAAGCAGGAAAAGGTAGGTGCGAAGGCAAGCAATTGTAAAAAGGGCGGATTAAGGAACCTTATCCTGCTTCGCACCTGCCTTTTACTCCGAGCACCTGCCTTTTCTGCTTCGCACCAGCCTTTGTGCGCCTTCGTGTGCCTTATTCGCCTTAGTGACCCTAGGCTAAGCGAGTGAAACGAGTGCCTTAGGGGGTGCTGAATAGTTACGATGTGACTTGGTTTTTCATAGTTAAGAATGTTTTATATCTTTGTTCTAGGAATTGTTGAAAGCGAAGCATGTATTACACAATTTTTTAAATAATTACATCGCACTTGGTACCTTCTGAAATGAAAAATAAGGCGCCAATTTATTACATCAACAATAATATCTATATAATCATTTAACCTTTATAAGATGGCAAGAGCAATAAGGATTTCAAATGAAAAAAACGCGATGGCGAGGTGTCTTTTGAAGGCGCAACGGTAAAAAAAACAATCCAGCATGTGCTTGCAGATGGTAGCGAACGGAGTAATATCAAATTACTTAAATCGACTTTAGACCTTACTGAAGATGTATTGGTTGCTAAATTTGGTAATTTAAAAGATTTGGGAGAAGCAATTATCGATGGCGATCCCGAATTAGACATGGAAGTGATTGGCGGGAAGATAGGAAAAACGCACAAACTGTATTTGAATAAAGATAATAAAATTGCTTACCGAGTAAATATGGTGCAGGTGCGTCATGCTGTGGACGGTTCAGAGTTAAGTCGGAAAGATGCCGAAAAAGTTCTAATGTTTCGGGAGAGCATATTATCACTTGGTCAGGAAAGAAATTTGCGAAAGATACCGCTATCCGTCAATTTGTATTTATACGAAAATATCAATTGAAACACACAAATGGCTTGACTTACGATTTTTTGTATGCCATTGCCAAAGAGTTGCACGACGAAAAATGTATGATGTTTGTTGGCTCGGGACCTAAAGGAATGGGGCCAATGCGTTTCACTAAAGGGGGCGAAAACTACCGAGGTTTATTGGAAGGGCGAGTGGATGGCGAACGTTATTGTTTAATTTTACACCTCACCAACATGGAGGTTAAAGGGATATAAGATATGGAACTAGATCAAAGTAAATTAAAAACACTGCATGGTTATCAAGAAGGACCTTCAACCGCAGTAGATAACGAAACCGCAAATTTAGCGATTGAATATAAAAAAACGGTTACTCGGCAATATGTTTGTATCTATCAAGATCAAATTGATACCCGTTTGGGTGGCGATGTATACCATGTAACACGGAAATATGATGGTGAATTAAATGTAATATTCTTCGATGGTCAGCAAACACTTCTACTAAATCGGTCGGGTAAAGTGCGAAAAGGCTTGCCCTGTACCGAAGAAGCAGGGAAAATATTAGCGGCCAAAGCAGGCATTACGCAAGCCAATTATTCCCGCTGAATTATATGTTGATGAAAATAAAGGACGGTCGCGAATTTTTGATGTATTAGCGGCTTTGGCTGACGAAAAAACAATTGGAACGTTACGCTTGGCGGTTTTTGATTTGGTACAGTTAAATGGCGAAGTTTTTAAACCAACTTCTTATGACGATACCTATCAAAAACTGAAAGACTTATTCGGCAACAATCCCTTATGTGCCCCCTGTCAGGTATCAAAAAGTAACAACCCACAAAGAGGTAAAGCAATTGTATACCGAATGGACTGAAACCGAAGGTGGCGAAGGTTTGGTGGTGCGGGGTAGAGGGACCGATGATTTATAAAATCAAACCCCGACATTCGATAGATGTGGCGGTGGTGGGTTTCTCGGAAGGTACGGGAGATCAAAAAGGACAAGTCCGATCGTTATTATTGGCCATGATGCCCGTTGATGGTCAGTATCAAATTATTGGCAAGACAGGAAATGGAATGTCGGACGAGTTCAAACAAGAGCTTTTGGAACGATTGAAGCCCTTGATTATGGAATCGACTTATATCGAAACCGACTCCAATCATGTCGCTTTTCACATGCTCCGTCCCTCGGTAGTGATCGAGTTGAAGGTAACTGATGTGCTGTTTGAAACCAGTACAGGAGCCATTATGAATCCAGTTTTGGAGATTGTTGATGGACAATATCGACGGATCAGCAATGTCCCTGGCGTTAGTTTTGTATTCCCGATATTCGAACGCATTAGAGACGATAAAACCTGCGATTTTGCCGACATTCGTTTAAATCAGATAGATGCTTTTGCTTATTACCAGATCAGCGAATCGGAACAAAAGAAACATGTTGCCGAACCCAGTTTTATGCTTTTCCGATCGGTATACAAGAAGGTGTCGGGCGCAAAACTGATGGTTCAAAAGTTTGTTGTATGGAAAACAAATAAAGATAATCTTGGATATCCGTCGTTTGTAATGCATTACACCAATTTCAGTTCCGACAGAAAAGAACCCTTACAACGCGAAGTGTTTACCAGTAATGACGAGGGACAAATGAAAGAGTAGTCTTGGTTATATAATCAACCTGTTCTTGCAAAATTGATTTTATACGTTATCCCAATGTTATTCAGTATGTTATCAACTTGATTGTCCAATGTTTGCCAATCTATATAATCTCCTGGTTTAAGCCATTCATATTTCATTTTTCGCCAAAGTATCTCTATTATATTTAGATGAGGACTATATGCAGGCAAAAACCAAAGTGTTATATTAAGGACTTCCCATTCTGCTTTTTTGGCAAGTACCTCTTTTGTTTTGTGAATTGAGGCATTGTCAAGTACAATATAAGTCATTTTAGTACGAACTTCTTTTGTCTTGCATAGTCATCAATGTAGGCTATAAACATTTTTCCATCTGTGTTATATTCAGTACTATATAATGTTATTTCGTTGTCTCTACTAAGCAGTGCAAACACATTTTTTCTGCTTGCTTTTTGGGGGACTATACCATTATATGTTTTGGGAGGTTGGTATCCAGAGGGTATGCTCGGTGTTAAGGAAAAACCGCTTTCGTCTGCATAAACAAGTTTTATCTCACCAGCATCTTCACGAGCTTTTAAGTATTTCTAACTCCTTCGCTTTACGTTCATATTCAATTGGATCTTGTTTGTATTTCAACGATTTACGCATTCTTCGCCAAGTATACTTTAACTTTTTTTCAAATATCTACTGAGCATGAATTTCGTTATCTCCACATCTAGTACACTGCTCAAGTGAGCACATACAGGCTTAATGTCTTGAGGATGTTTCGCTACTCTAAGTTCCAAATCATCTTTGATTTCATCTGAAATGCCATCCAGAGTAGCTTTAACGCCTCGTCCTTCACGAATATATAGACCATCTAAACCTTCTTGTTCATATCTATTAAAAAGACGATAGATTGTATGCCTTGTAAAACCGAATTTAGAGCATAAGTCTCTAACAATCATTCCTTCACTGCTGCATAAAATCACAGACAATCGAATGAAAAAATACAATTTGCCAACTTCTTTCTTCTTTTTATTAAGAGCTAATTTTTCGTCTTTTGTTAGAGGTCTTATATTTCTCATGGAATCAATTTTAAGTCTAAAAAACAAAGATACGTAATTCAGAGAAACAGGTTGATTATTTAACACAGACTACTTACTATGCGCGAAAATTTGGCGGGCTGGTAGAGATAAGAGATAAGCTATGCATTTGGAGTTGTCGAACTTACGTTTTATTTTCGATTTAATTGATTGTGCCTTAAAAAGCAACACGAGCGAGTAAACTATTTACTCGCTCGTGTTTGTTTTTTAAGGTGTTCGAACTGCGAAACACTATCGCAAAGCGATATCATCGTTTCTCAATAGTAAACCTCTTCTCCTGCTACTTTCAATGTTGTTGCTCCAGGTATAAACATGTCCATCAAGGGTAAAGGAATTTTATTAATTTGATATTGCTTGCTCTGGCATTCGCTTATGGGATCTACAGAGAGATCGGTGTACTGACAAGTTTCTATACGCAATTTCCCTGTAATCAAATCATAGTAAGCGTCCTGCCATGTATCACCAGTACCTAAGCCAAAATAATAGGAATGAACGAAGAGTAAATGCCAATTATTATTACGATATTGATAGTGGTGTTGGTAGTACCATTTCTGACTACTTCCTCCAAAATGAGACAACACAATGGAGTGCTTAACAATACTTATCGAATCGTGCGGGTCGCCCCACAGACCGCCTTCTCCTGTACTTAATAAGGGTGCTGTACATTGTTTCCAAAGCTGCCATTTTGTGTTTTCTTTTTTATAAATGGCTAGGCAATGCATATATCCAAAGTCGTTATTTTGAGGCGTTTGATATACTACAGCGGCTTCATCGCCTTCTATTTGATCAAGATCGCCATAAGCAGTTCCTTTTACAATCCAATATTGTGGGGAAAAGTCGCTTATTTGGAGGGCACTTTTCGTTTTAATTTCTTTATCAAATGCTCCTGTTTCTACTACATGTGCAAAAGCTTCGGCTTTTTGGTATTTCATTTCGGTACCATTGGGGGATCTTTTCTTTCCACATTTCCATTTCAGGTACTGGAGTAGGTAAAGTCAGTGTGCGAGGACTTTGAAAGGGTTTATAGTAAGTTATTTTGCGCATTTCATAATCTAGCAACTCTCGAGTTATTCCTTTACCATAATTTTTACGGTATTTGAAGCGCTCTATCCAATTTTGTTGTTCATCATAAACATACTCCCAATAAATATGTTCAGTTGATTTACTAGAGCGTTCTATCTGTTCTTCAAAAATAAGGTTTGAAAACGGATCATATCTGCGGATTATTTTTAATGATTTTACTTGTCCTTTGTAATCATATCGTTGCTCTACGTGTTCTGCATAGTTAGTTGAATAAGTATATTCTATTTTGTTTTCTAATACTCCCTTGGGCTTTTCCCAAATTTCAGATGTTATAAAGCCATCGTTGTTGTAGGTGTATATCACTTCTCGATCGTCAAAAACATAGCCCTCATCTCTAATTCCTTTGTATTTCCCGTTGATAAATTGCTCGATTCTTTTGTTGATTCGATATCCCTGCTGATAAGTAATGCTTCGGTAGGGATATTCAAAATAATATCGTTCGGAGTTCACCGTGGTATCAAAACTGTAATATTGTATGTCAATTACAGAATCGGAAGTAGTATATGTTTTGTAATAGTCCCATTGTACCCCTTTGGAGTTTAGGGTATATCCAATTTCGTCTTTTATTTTATCCGCATCATACGATATCCAAGTCAACCAATGGTTCTCTTTGGTAATAAATTCTTTTAAAATCAGTTTATCCGAATCGTTATAATGATATTTGTACTCACCACCAGCTTCTTCTCGATATCTGCGTCTACCATCTTGCAAATACTCAGTTTTATGTACCAACACACAAGCTGTGTTGTTCATTAATAAGCGTTGATCTTGATTGGAGGTCAATTGATAATGTTCGACAGTAAAAATGTTCTTTGATCTAAAATTGCTGGTATCTGCATAGATTTCGTCAATAACAGTCTCTACTTGATTGACAATATTTGTGTGTGTGTTCGAATTTGTACAAGATAGCGCCAATGCAAAGCTACCGAAAATAAAGAAAAATCTCGAGATGTATTTTAGCATATTTTATTTACACATAAAATGAGTATGTCAAAGATAGGAAATTATAAATATCAGATCACTTCGTTCGTTAGCCTAAAAAACAAACAAGGCGGATACCACATATTATATCAAAACAAACCATGAAATTTAGTGCGTTGCTTTTCTTTTACTGGTGGTAGGTTTTTGCATAGCTGTGTCAATCCGCTTTGGGAACAAACGTCAACAAACAGGTCAATAAAAGTATGTAATTGAGTGGGTATCGAATTTTCGTTATCGGTAATTTGACGGATGTTCGAATAATCCCAAGTGCTATTCTGCATCAAACCGTTGCGCCAATCACGCCATGAAAGTTCCAGTAATGCGAGTTTCTGTTGTGTTTTTTTGATTGAGTACATCCAACAGCCGGTGCCATTCGCCATTGACGATATAATGGATACGCAAAGCATCCTTTTTATCAGCAGCACATTCGTTGACATAAACTGATAAGGCTTGCGTAAGGACTTCTTTGTTGAATGCCGAATATTGCAGCATAAAATAGAGATCAAACAAATCTTTATAACGCATCCGCACAATACATTGGTGTAATTTCCAAGCTATTTGATTACCAGGTGCCGGCGTTTTTGGTAAATAGAAAGGTCTGCCTTCGGCAGGCTGGTACATAATGCTAACGGGGGGCAATTCAGGATCAAGATTAAATGATAAATCAACGCAAAAATTGACTGATTGTCCATGAACGGTGGCGGTAAGGTCGGTATTGATTGTCGGAAAATCATCGTCCATTGCGTAATCAATCATCCGCCAAAAAGGATTTTCGGTAAAGCTCGTTATTTTAACCTGATCATCTAATTGACAATCCGTAACTGACGTGATCCACTTGTTAAATACCCGACGTGCGGTATCCACATCTTTTATCGGATCCCCTAAATACAACCAATCAAGGTCGGCAGGTTTTCGCAATTTAGGGTCGGTAAAGTATTGTCGGGTAACAAAACTCCCTTTAAGCATAAAGTCGCCATTTATAATGCCGACTCGTCTGATAAATGCCTCATTCGCAAGAAAAGTAGTATCCATTTTTTATGTATTTTATTCTGCCCATCCTTTGTCTATCAATGTATTGTTGTCGTAAACACAATATTCACTTTTTTCTTTTTCAATGTGTACAGCTATCGATTTCAAATGATCTTTAGCCTCTTGTATTTTAGACAGATAAACATCATAACTTCCAGATTCGCGTAAGGTGAGATAGCGTTTATTATCGACAATAGCATTTTTTGATATATGCAAGCTGTGCTGTTTGCACACGTCTTGGAAATGCTGATCTTGGGAATATGCTACCAAACAGTGCCATTCGAAATAAGGAATAAAATCCTTGACATCAACATTACGGTATTCCCAAGCAGGTATCTCTATTTTCACCCTACGCGCAACATAACCTTGTTGATGTATACGTTCAGCAAAACGTTTTGCATCCATTATGGCTTCTTGTAAATCAAAGTCGCGGTTTATGGTCAAACTCAACATGGGTTGTTCGACAAAATCGCCACAAGGCAATTGTATCAAAATTGATTTTCCGCCCCATTGATTGCAAAGCGCATCAAAGGCTGCAATCGCTTGCCCTTCTATGGGGTTAATGGTGATATGGTATTGATAATTCATTCATTCATAATTAAAATGACTTTGTTTGCTGAAAATGGGATTTTATCAATACTTGATCCGATTTTGTTTGACAAACAAAACAGATCAAAGGTAATAAATAATGATGAAAATAACGATACAAGAAAGTGATTTATACAAATTAACCGTTGAACTGTTGTACTCAAAATCGGTTAATGGCTTCGCATCCGGACATTAAACGGAAGAACAAGCAATTAGGAATACACTCCATAATTACGGATAAATTATTTTGCTTAACTTTGCTTGATTTTAATTTTTAAAGTTTATGAATAAAGCGCTGAAAATAACAGGCATTACTGTTGGTTCATTAATTGTTTTGCTGCTTTTAGCAGGCATTTTGATCCCTGTCCTATTTAAGGACAAAATCTTTAACAAGGCAAAGGAAATAGCCAACGAGCAATTAAATGCTGTGGTGGATTTCCAAGAAATGGATATCTCGGTATTCAAAAACTTTCCCAATATCACGGTTTCTATGAAACAATTTAGTGTAGTGGGTAAAGATAAATTTGTTGCCGATACCCTTGCTTCAGCTTCGGCTTTAAGCACTTCAATTGATATTATGGCTTTTTTGAAAAACGATATCATTGATATTAAATCAATTGAAATCAATGATTTGAATGTGCTTGCAAAGGTACTTGCTGATAGTACCGTTAATTGGGATATCGCTAAAGAAAGTACTACTACTGCAGCGGAAACTCCCGAAGCATCTTCCGATTTCAACATGAAAATTGAAAAGTTTGTGATAAATAATGGAAACGTCATTTACCAAGACGAGACCATGGCTTTAGTAGCTGGTCTTCAAAATATCAATTTTGCATTTAAAGGCGACATGACGCACAAAAAAAAGCAGTTTATTAAAAATGCTTTTTTCATGCCAAAATTTAGATGTAATGTATGATGGTACCGCATTGGATACAAAGTGCCAGCCTATCCGTTGACACAAAAGTGGATGCCAATATGCAAGACGGGATCTATACATTGAAAGAGACTTCTTTGGAGATCAATCGGATAGCTATGACGGCTGATGGATCCATCACATTGAAAGAAGTGGATATGATTTTTGACCTCAAGTATGCCGCCAAAGTGGGATCGCTACAAACATTACTCGAAATGATTCCTTCATCAATTTTGGCTGATGTGAAAAATGTAAACACTAAAGGAACTTTAGCTTTGAATGGCTGGGTGAAGGGGGTGTATAACGAAAATTCATTACCACAAGTTTGGACTGAATTTAAAGTACAAGATGGATCCATTAAATATCCTGCTTTTACCAAAATCAGTTGATAACATTGGGATAGATGCCACTGTACTTTATGACGGAAACGATGACAACAAAACACTTGTGAATGTACCTCGGTTTCATTTCGAGATCGCTGGTAACCCATTTGATATGACTATGCGCGTGGCTACTCCAATGACAGATGCTGACATTAAAGTAGGTGCTAATGGCAAACTGGATTTCGCTTCGCTTTCCGAAGCTTTGCCTTTAGAGGGTATTCAATTAAAAGGAATTATGACAGCGCACATTGATTTTGCGGCACGTATGTCGGCTATTGAAAAAGAGAAATACGATCAAATGCGATTGGCTGGTACCATGGGCTTACAAAAGTTTTCGGTAACTACAGCCGACCTACCTGTACCCTTTGACATAGAACAAGCCGAAATGGAATTCACGCCCCAACATGTAATACTTAAATCGTTTAATAGCAAATTGGGCGAAAGTGATATTCAAGCTTCAGGTCGATTAGATAATTTCTTGAATTATGTTTTAAAAGACGAAATGTTGAAAGGTACATTAAACGTCACCTCGAAATTAATTAATTGCAATCAGCTAATGGCTAGCAGTGCAACTACCAGTACCACCACCACCGCCACCGCCGATACTGCTGCAATGACTGTGTTTGTTTTGCCCAGCAATATCGATTTTAATATGACAACCCAAATAGAGAAGATCCTTTACGACAAACTGATTTTAACCAAAGCTGCAGGAGGTATTGGCTTAAATGCAGGAACGTTGTCGCTGAACAATATTGGTGCACAATTCGCTGACGGTCAAATTGCTTTAAACGGAAAGTACAAAGCGGCTGATACAAATTCAGCACAAGTGGCTATGAATATGGGCTTGAAAAACGTACAAGTAAGCGAAATGGTGAATTCATTCGACATGCTCAATAAAGTACTCCCCATATTGTCGCACGTGGGTGGCAAAGGCACACTCGCCATTAAATTTAGCAATACGCTTGACCAACACATGAATCCAGTGTTGATGACATTAACTGGCTAACGGTACTTTTGATGCGGATAGTTTACGATTGCAGAATATGGAAAATCTTAATAGTATGTTTTCGTTAGTAGGTATTAAATCAACTTCTAATAATATAAAAAAAGTACATGCTGCTTTCTCTATAAAAGATGGAAAGGTTAATTTCCAACCATTTGGAACAAGTATTGGCGACACAAAAATGATGATGGGTGGTGATTACAGTTTGGATAAGAGTATTGACGCACAAGTAGATTTACAATTGCCAGCAGCCAAAGTTTCAAGCGCAATTAACGACCTAGCTTCTCAATTGTCTGGCGGTATTCCCAAAACTGAATGCCACCACCATTAATGTTGGTATAGCCATCGGCGGTACCACTAGTGCACCCACTTACAAATTGGCTAAAGCTAAATATTTTGGTACACCTACAGATACAGGAACTCCTAGCCCTTCGGTACAAGACCAAGTGAAAGAGCAAGTAAATACTGTTGTAGAAGAGGAGAAAAAAGAAGAAGCGAAAGAGAAAGTAAAAGAAAAGGTGGCGAAACAAACAGAAAATGCTACGAATAAAATTAAAGATTTATTCAAAAAACGATAAATTGGTGATGTAAATTAATTCGCGCTCCTAAAGCATTAGTTATAACTATAAAAAAAGCTGTCTATTTAGACAGCTTTTTTTATTAAAACGTATAGCTCATTTTCCCTTCTTTGATGCCATACTTCTCATTCATAATAAGGAAGAAATTGATATATGATTGTTCTTATTTATTGAACAATATGTATTTTGCATTTCCTAAATTAAAACAAGGAATTAGATCTGCAGACACTTGTAATTCCAATCGTTTCAACTGTTGATCAGTATAACGCATTTGTTTTGAATGGCTATACCAAAATAAATTAGGAGCACCAATTTCGATCAACTCAAATCCCAATTGAGCATATCCTGCTCCTATTGACCAATCTAAATCGGCATACGTCATAATATCATGAACATCATGGTTGATCATAAAATTTTTGAGTTAACTTACTCAAACCACCAACCACTGTATGTCCGTCAATATTAGCAAATCGTATTAGTTCGGCCGATTGACTGATCCCCCTTGTTCGATAATATGTCCGAGCGGCACTAAACCCTGCAACAGCCACAAGTGTGTGGCGATGTACCAAACCATACTTAAACTTCACTTTTGTAGGACCAAGTAAATGATTTTCGGTCATAAATTCATTAAATTGCTTTTGGTCAAGTGTAATAAGTTGGGTTTCGCGTGCATGTATACGGGTAATGACACCAAATAAACTGGCTAAGCGCGATCGGATTTGTTGACCTCGCACCAGCCAAATATCTTCCCAAATACAGATTATGCGCTGTTTTTCATTGATTTGCCCTAAGGCATAATCAATAATCGATTCCCGATTACATTTATCGGTCAATAAATCGAATGGGAATAAAATAAATTGGATGGACGGATTTTGTGTCACAATTATGGGACAACATTATGAATGATGCAAGCTTGCACCGGCATCAAATAATTGCAGATGCGCTACAACTTGTTCTATAAAATCCATTTTATGACTGATTGACAAAAGATACTTCCTTAAAATAATACCGATTGATTTGCTTATGGGTGTCTTCCAAAACTAAATATCCATCAGCACAAACATCCAGAATTTTAGCTGTAAATAATTCACCTGTGGGCAATTGATAAGGGTGGTACCCAGTACCTCGATAAAGTAGATCCATATACCTTTGTTGATCAATTAATTGATTGGTCTTTAGTAAATGATAATGGTCGACAAAATATTCTGATATTGTATATGTAAGAGATTGTACATCATAATCTGTACCTGTTTCTAATTTTAGTGAAGTGGGGTTAGGCGCCTTGGAAAGAAATTTTATTTGATTGACGTTTAACCCCAATCCGATAACCGAGTACCTCAATGTATTCCCCCAAAAAACATGTTCAATCAAAATGCCTGCTATTTTTTTTGTACCTACATAAATAACATTGATCCATTTAATTGCTACATCTAGCCCTGTTTCGGCTATCAAAACATTTGCAACCGACACACTAAATACTTTGGATAATAAAAACAATTGATCGTGATGCCAAAAAAAATGTTAAAGTATCCATGAATTTGTAATATTCATGTCATCTTCACTTTCCCATGTGTTATTTTGCTGCCCCTTACCCTTTAGTTGTGATGATGTTGTAATCAAACTTATTTCGCGTTCCCCAATAGCAGCTAAATCCATAGCTTTATTGTTGGTTGATGCCAGTGTTTTAAAAGGAAATATTTTTTGTATAAATGGTCAACCATAAAATGAAATTTTTTATCTTATCACAAAGATATTCCGAATACTGACTCTACTCCCTCTTACATGATTAATGTTGGTGGACCTATGTGTCCGCCCGAGTATGCAGTGTTAGACTATCACTAAATCTGAAACTATGAAAAGATATATAATATTTTGTTACACCTGTTGTTACAATTGTTGACTACTGATCAGCACGAACACAAGTCTCACTGTACTGTATCAATTGATCAAATAATTTCATACTAATGCGCTGTGGTATATGAAGTTCAATATGGTCAGTACACCGTTCTTCACCTATTTTAACAACCACAAGATACACATATTTACTTTTCCACAATACTGGTCGATCAAAGATTGGATATTTTATTTCCTCAAGAAAAACATAATATTCGCTATAGCTGTAATGTTTAGTGCGGAACATTTTTTTTACCTCAACACCAACTGAGTTTACCGTAATGGTTTTACGATAAGCAACTATTAAACAAAAAATGATACTTATCCATGCGGCAAAAAGGGGAAGAAATTGTAACGCTAATTGCCCCGCCATAACAACGAAAGTTACAAGAATAACCGCTAAAAACAATTGCAAAATAAAAAACGTAATAAGATTATTGTGATGTATAAATACTTTCATGTGACTAAATTATCGATTATTATCGTTTTACAAGATCCTGTCTTTCCTTGAAATAATTTCGGAACGATATACACCGACTGATCAAATCCTCGCTATATTGTGGATATTGTTTCCGCAATGCTCGTAACGATTTATTTTTGGAATTGATCTTTGTAGCGCATCATTATCATTATCCCAATAGCTATGATTTGTCAAATTCAATATTTCGCATTTGGCTTCCATCCGCAGACAGAAGGCAGAAAAGCTTGCCGATTGGCTATACGTTCGTGCTTTTGCGTAATACGCTTTTGCTTTAATAGCTTGATCATATTCTTTCCGATCGGGTAATTTATCAGAACTGAAGTTGTTGCATGCCGAAGTCCGATACCTGCGCATCATCCACGAATTGCCATAATTTGTCATGTTATAATAGCAATTCGCCACCAGAAAGCAATAATAATCACGGTCTTTATTGCGTACATCTTCCGCTTTGTTTGAAATAATCAAGCAAAGTACTGGTGATGCTTGTTTTAGTATATCGGATAGTATCGCCAACAGTTTTTTGTGTCCACTATACATATCTGCATAAAAACGGTTGGCATCCAAATAAGTTTTATAAGGGAACTCACTACTGGTCCATAAACTGTCGTTCACCTGTTCAAATGCCTTTAAAGCCAAATGTAACTGATCTTTACGGATATACATCGTTCCCAATAAATCGTATAAGCGATTGATGTCGGTATGAATATGCTGATATTTCCATTGATCAAAGCCCGATAATTGCGCCACTTTCGAGGCTTCAATCAGTTGCGCTATTCGTTGTGACGTATAACGGGCATCTAGGTAAGTGAAATAAGTTTCGGAGTAGCGGTAAGTATCCCCAAACCACGAAAAACATTTGTATCATAATTGTAATCCCATGTAATGTCGATCAGGTGCTATGTGCGAAAACAAACAAGCAGCATCGGTGGTGTTGCCACTCCACTCTAATTGTCGCGCTACTGCAAACATAAAGCGCCGGCCAGAATCCTGCATCAAAAGCGTTTGTGTGCTTCGGGGTATCCTAGCGATCCCATCTTGAACGGCTATTTCGCTTAATGCTTTGATTTGTTGTAACAATGTTCTGATTTTGTCGGGATGTTGGTGTTTTAATAATTCGATCACTTAATTGGATGGTTTTATGGTACCCATTCTTTCCACCAAGCATAAATTGCAAATAAACTTGCGCTGTTTGCCAAATAATGGGCTGTTTTACTTGTTTGCAATTGACACTTTCTACAAAATTGAGCACTTGCTGTATGTATGCTAAATGATTATTTCTTTGTTGCTCCGATAGTCCACTATGTACCCAACTGCCCATATAATCGGGTTCGAGTTTCCACGATTCTATTTTGCAAAGTTCTCGAAAAAGCATAAAATCAAGCCCCTCGGCTTTTGGGTTAATGGCATGCATTTGCTGAATTGCGGGCAGTGCTTTGCCCATGTTTCGGATCTGATACACTAGCAGCAAAGCTGCTCTGTCGTCATTATTTTTTTGCCAATTGCAGACATTGTTGAATGGGGATATCCCGATTGATTCGGAACAAAGTCATAAATCTTTTATCTGGCGCTTTGGCGAAAACACGTGCTGCATCGACATTATTCTCGGCACTTGCATCTTTTGTAATCACCTTAAAGTACGTACTCCAATAGTAGATGATATCTTTGTTTTTCCTTCGTAGGAATTGGGGCATATTTTGATTTCGCTCCCACGGGTCATCAAGCTCCTGATTAAATCCTTCGCATGATTTCGCAAAAGCCAAATAATCCAAGGCTATTTGATCCTTATGTTGGCGCAAATACTGAAGAAACACATTTGCACTATCTTCTGTAATTGATTTCGA
>JAGWCC010001872.1:0-11876 GCA_022651775.1 Drusus annulatus
AATAATTCTATATGAAATGATGGCAAGTTCCATCAAATGCGGCAATGGCTTTTCGGTAAAGTTCAGCCGTTTGGGCATCTGTCGTTTCGTAATGAATAATGCTTGGCAAGAAAAATCATAGCCCAATCCTTAAACTGGGTCATCAACCAATCAACCGATTCGGCATAGCTTTGGCTGTAGCACATTTCAACGGCTTTAGGCTTGCTTCTTGCCGCCAAAGAAACCATCAAAGAACCATCATTTTTAGAATAAATTTTATGAGGATTAGGATTATCATTTAACTTTTCATCAAAAGGAAAGAAAATTTTCGCATATTCCTTTGAGGGCATAGATTCTTTACGAATTAGGCGGTTTTTGGGCAAATAAACCGAATCATACTCCATAAATTCAGGCGTGGTGGGTAGTGTAGTCATAAAGCCCAAAAAACCGTACTTCTCGGCAAATATGTACATTTCGGCAACCATACGGTTGTCGTCATAAAACTCTTTTGCACTGCTCATAAATTTTAAGCCGATATTAAGTGCATCAATTACGATTGTATCAATGTTTTCTATTGGGGTCAAAAACAGAGGCAACGGCATCTTTTGTTGGCATTATATACCATTGTCCGTCTTTCGCTTCTACTGCGTCATATTCGCTATATTTTATCCATCTTGTTGTTGCTTTTCCAAAAAGTTCTGTAAATTTCATTTTTCTACCCCGCCTATCTTTTCTTTTAATTTTAAACTATATGTGTTCAAAAATTCGTTTTCTCTGCTTGTTAAATAAATGTTGTTTTCAAGCCGTTTAGTTAGCAAATCAAACAAACCTTTTTGAATTTTTGCAACCATTTTATTCGTCATATCACGCACATTGCGGTCTGTCATATCAAGACATTCCGCTATTTGTTGTGGCGAACAATCACGAAAAACACGCAAGAAAAATATATGTTTCTGCTTATCTGTCGCTTTATTTACAAGTTCTGAAACTTCATTATCATCTATTAAATTGTGCATTTGACATATGCAAGTGAACAACAAAGATAAAATATCACCCTCATAAAGCCCAGTATTGCGATAACAAACCCAATCAAACTTATCTCCGTCAAACTGCTTCATTTTCTTGTAGTATGCGTCTTGCTTATGTTCGTCTAAAACGTCCAACCACGTTACAATTTCGGCAAATTCATCTTCTGTACGTGCCGCATCAGCAAGGCGGTTAACCGATTCATTTATAAGCGCTTGTGTTAAATACTTACCCATTGCTTTTATCACCTTGTTTTCCAACAATCAATCCTATCGTTCGTCATATTTCTTCTAATATTATAACACAGATAAATCCATTTTAGAATATATTTTTTTATTTTCGAAAAAGACTTCCGAAAACAGTATCTGAAATTCCTATATATGAGGAGAGTAATCTTTTTGTATGTCAACAGGATTACATCTATCTATTTTAAAGGAGAGATTGAATGAAAAATGAAAACACATCACCATCAAATTTATTTAGCCGTAAAATCGGCAACACAACTTATTGCGTATCTGTTGCGTTTAGCCAAAAAAGCAATGAGTACATTGAAGATAAGATTTTGAAACTTGTTACAAGTGAACATAGTGAGGGGGAATTTGTGAAATGCAACTAAAGGAGATTTTACAAAAGCTAAACGGCGTAAAGGGTGGTAATGGGCAATATACCGCCCTTTGTCCTGCACATGAGGACAAAAACCCAAGCCTTGCCATCAGCGAAAAAGACGGCAAAATATTACTTCATTGCCACGCTGGTTGTTCAAAGGAAAGCATTTTTCAGCATTGGGGCTTGAATTGAAGGACTTATTTATGAAGAAAGACCCACAGCAAACAAGGAAAACACCAACAGCAAGCCAAAACGTGAACAAGTGGCGGTTTACGACTACAAAGATTTAAACGGCAACACCGTTCACAGCACCATTCGTTACAACCCCAAAAGGACTTTAGCCAACGAAGACCAAACCCTGAAAAACAGGGCGAATATATTTACAAAGAAGGTGTTCAAGGACATAACGCCAATTCTTTACAATCTGCAAGCCGTGACCAAAGCCATTGAAGAACACCGCCCTATCTTCATTGTTGAGGGCGAAAAGGATTGCGAAACGCTGACTAAGTTTGACTTAGCCGCCACTACTAGCCCGATGGGAGCAGAGAAATGGCGAAAAGAATATTCAGAATCGTTAAAAGGTGCAACGGTTTATATTATTGCAGACAATGATGATGTTGGAAAAAGTCACGCCCAAATTGTTGCAAAAGCCCTTGTTGGCAAGGCTGAATCAATATATTTGATAGATTTACTTTCTGCAAAGCCTGATTTACCAAACGGTGGTGATGTATCGGATTTATTAGAAGCAACACCAGAAGAAGAACGAACTGGAGTTATTTCTAATTTAATCGCCAATGCCACAGAATACAAGGTTGTGAAAGAAAAAAACGGACAACAGTGGCGGAGGTTCATCATCAGGCAAAATAAGTGCCGCCGAACAACTTCTAATGATTGTAGAAGAAAGTGGAACAACGTTTTTCCACAGTGAGGTAAAAGGGCTTTACGCCAGTATTCCAGTGGAAAATCACATAGAAGTGCAGCCAATAGAAAGCCGTGATTTTGAATTATGGTTAAACGGTCTGTTCTACAATGAAGTTGGTAAGCCAATTAGCAAAGATGCCGGTAAAACAAGTGTTAGCAACACTTTCAGCAAAAGCTTTATACGAAAACCCTGAACCGATTAAGCTATCAACAAGGGTTGCGGAAAATGATAATGCGTTTTGGTATGACCTCACTAACACCAATTGGCAAGCCGTTAAAATAACCAAAGACGGTTGGGAAGTTGTGGATAATCCACCAATACTGTTTAGCCGTTACCGCCATCAAGTGCAACAGACTATGCCCCAAAAGTCTGGAAACACATCAACAAAATTCTTGATTATGTAAATATCAAGGAGAACAAAACGCTCTTTCTATGTTGGCTTGTAAGTTGCTTCATTCCAAACATTCCACACACAGCGAACATAATCCACGGCGAAAAAGGGGCGGCAAAGTCCACTGCTTCAGCAATGTTGAAAAGTCGTTGATTGACCCATCAGCATTGGAAACGCTCACTTTGCAAAACAATCAACGAACTTTAGCCGTAAATCTTCAAAGCCATTGGTTGTTGCCTTTTGATAACGTTAGTTTTATAAATGAAGAAGTAAGTGATACGTTGTGCAGAGCGATTACAGGCGGCGGAATACAACAACGCAAACTGAACACCAATTCGGAAGATGTGATTTTCACATTCCAACGTTGCATTATTATCAACGGCATAAACAATGTTGCCACAAGAGCCGACTTGCTCGACCGTTCCATTTTGACTGAACTTGTGCGTATTTCAGATGAACGCAAAGAACTATCAGAAATCATGCGTAACTTTGAAATTGACAAGTCTGAAATATTGGGCGGCATATTTGATGTGTTGTCAAAGGCAATGAATATTTACCCAACTGTTAAACTTAAAAACTTGCCACGAATGGCGGACTTTGCACGTTGGGGTTATGCAATCGGTGAAGCGTTGAGGTTTGGGGCAACAATTTCTTCATGAATATACGAGCAACCGCACGATTCAAAATGAAGAAGCTATTGCTTGCGACCCTGTGGCAACGCTTGACGTTGAATTTATGCGACAAGAAATTACTGGCTGGTCATTTATGCTGAACTGTACATAAAGTTGTTGAGATATAGCTCATGACCATGGCTATAAAACCAAAAATAATCCGTTTGCAAGAATGCCGCCGTTTAAGGCAAATCAAAAGCAATATTGAAGCCGTTGGATCCGCCATTGAAAATTTTTGAACCAAAAAAGAAGATGGGCAACACTATTCCATCAAAGAGTAGATTTAACCTACACTAACGTACATCATCATACAGAAACTCAAAAAACCGCAGGGGCTTAAAGCTTAGATGAAAACGTAATGTAGGTTCGGACAAATGATAACAACCTACACTAAATACACTACAGTCGAAAGCCCAGTAAATCAAAGGTTTATAATGTACCCTGTAGATGATGTAGTTAATGTAGATAAAAATTCCTCTTTTGCGGAAAGTTGGATTCCAATTTCTGATGAGGATTTACCGCCAGAGTTTTGAACCCAACACCAAAGAAAAGCGAGTCTGAACAAATAACTTTATAAATCAACAAAAACAGCGTAATTCCTAATCCATAACGGTCATGGAGTTGCGCTATTTTTATTACAAACTAAAAAATATGGAGGTACACTATGTCAAATCATAAATCAGTTGCACGAAATGCAGGCTACACACGAGCCGCTGTTTCAAATATAGAAAAACATAACGAAAGAAAAAACACGAATTACAGCAACGTTGACGTTATTTTAGAGCAATCCCATAACAACGTTCATTTTAAGGAATGTAACGACACATATCTCGGAACGTTTGACAAGATGATAAATGAGGGAGAAATAAGTACAAGGGGTCTAAAACTCAACGATATTGGCACAAAACCCGAATCCAGTATCATAGCCGAGATGATTTTCGATATAAACACAGAATATTTTGATACTCAATATGAAGAACACGGTCACGATAATAGTTATGATTTTGCCAAAGCCTTTTACGCTGAAGCCTATAAAATGGCGGTTGGTGATGTTGGTGATGAGAAATATGTCCTTTCTGCAACCATGCACGCTGATGAACGTAATGGTACATTATCTGAAAAGTTGGGGCGTGATGTGTACCATTATCATCTTCATGTGGTTTATATTCCAGTTGTCAAAAAAGAAATTAAATACACCAAAAGTATAAAAGATAAATCTCTTGTCGGCAAAGTTAGGGAAGTCATAAACCAAGTCAACCACTCTAAAAAATGGGAGAGCGAAAAAGAAATCGGAGAGGACGGCAAAGAACGGTTGGTTTATTCATACTCTAAACTGCAAGACCGTTACCATGACCACATGAAAGCCGCAGGGTTTACGGGGTTTGAGCGTGGCAAAATGGGCAGTACGGCTGAACATTTATCAGTGTTGGATTTTAAGACTAAGGTTCGCCAAGAAGAATTAGATGAGAAAGAAAAAGCGTTGGCTAATTCAGAAAAAGCATTGGAAGAAAAGTCAGAAGAATTGGCGGTAGTAGATGAAAAATTAACCACCGTTGATAAAGATAACCCAAAAAGAAAATCAGGTTGAAAAGTTATCGGACAAAGAAAAAAATATACAAGGGCGTATCAAATCCATTGAAGACAGCGGACAAATGCTCACCCTTAAACAGATTGAAAAAATGCCAACAAAGGTTCATGCGCCATTGGTTGGAAAGACTGGAATACTTCTTGCCGAATCAGACGAAAAAAGTTTGCGTAAAATGGCTTTAGCAACCGCCAAAGCAAACGAGGATGCAACCAAATATAAAAATTTAGCAAGAGCCGCCCATGAAACAATACGGGACATTGTTCAAGCGGTTGTACTGTTAAAATTTAATTTCAAAGACGATTCAGAACCAGTAATTAATCTCACACCAGAGCAGAACTTTTTGATAACCGCCATTCGCAAACACGCAACGGAAGTTTCTAAAATAACGGCTACAACAAGCTGTCCGAAGAAATGCACATAGGCACAATGGGCAAGCCCATATCTGAAATTTTTAAGCGGTTGGAAGTGGAACATAAAATTAAAAACACTCCTTCTTTACTTGGAACTTTAGACTCAAACATACTGCGAGGGGTAGGCAGGTTGCATAGGCGAGCAGGACGCAAAGCGTCCGACCAGCCATATTGGGTTCCCTACTGTTGCTCGCCAAAGTAGGTAACGCACTATATGCTTTGCCCTATCCGCCTACGGCAGGGTCAAAGTGCGTGCGCCCTGCCGGGGGCTAAAAGACAAAACCTCAACAGCAAAGCCAACCCACATGAACGAAAATGTGATGCCATTCTATTTGCTCATCTCACTCGTGTGCACTTGCAAAAAAGCAAAAAATAAGAGCTGCCAATTTATTTAAGACAATTCAACCGTTTTATGCAGAATCTTTTTTAGGTTGTATCACTAATCTAATCATTATAGGCAAAGTCAAAAAGAATGTTGGACAAGAAACCTATCCAACATTCTTTAATTAAAACTGTATGCGTTTTCTAAATTTAACTGTTGCAAACAATAGACACAAACAAAATGAAAACAATGGTTTTGTTTTTGAGAGTCAAAAAATCTCCAGTTTTTGGTTTTACTTTTATTCCGTTTGCGTTGGCTAGAGGCACAAGTTCCTCACCAATGTCTAAGTCTTCAATAGTTTTGCCCTCTGGCACTATTATACTACCTAATGGCCCCCCATTTTCGTCCTCAATGGTAAATAACTGTGGGTTTAACGGGTCTTGAAACGCCCTGTAGTTTATGCCGTTTTGACTTATTACTACTTCATTTTCCGTTATATCTGGCGTCACTGTTTCGGTTGGGGTGGTTGGAGTAACGGTATTAACGATTACTTCTCCAGGGTTTGTCACGTCAACGTTTGGCCTGTCTGGAATATTTGGAACTACTGCCATTTCGTTGTATGAAAATTCCACTACATTGGCGGCACTATCTTGCGTTAACACTATTTGTTTTTCGGTTACAGTGGCGTCTGTTAAATCATACCCTGTGAACGTTTTAGATGTCGCAATGAAAGTGTCGCCCACCTTATATTGTTCGTCTTCGGCAGTTAGAATTGTATCCTCTAATATTGTGCCGTTGGTTGCGTCAACATATTTAACCATTGCACCCACATAAAACGGTGTATATTCAAACGTAATAATGTTATCGCTTGGGGTTTTAGATAATACAATGTTTCCAGCCATTTGTGAAGTCGGAACTAAAGTATATCCTGTAAATTCTTTAGGAGCTTGCACAATACTTTGCCCAGCAACAAATTCTTTTGTATCTGGTAAAATATTAATAGTTTCCAATATAGAGTTATCTTTTGAATTAACATAGTTTATCGTAAAACCAGTAAAGATGTTTTTGTATACTGTTATATAATTTTGGTTTGGGTTATCTGTTTTTCTTGCAACAATTGTTGTTTCAGAGTTGCCCTCTAACTGTTCGCCCTCAAACGTTACGTTTTTGCGTGTTGGAAATTTCTGTTAATGTTACGTTTTTGTAAATAGATACAATGTCTTTGTATTGATCTATGGTGGCTTCATAAGTATAATCTGTGCCTACAGATAAATTGTCAAATTTGTTAGTATTTAACAATTTATACGTTCCATCACCATTGTCTAAAACGCTAACTTCGGAAACATCAGAATACAACTTAGTGTAAATTATATTAATTGTGTTCAATTCAAAAGTATTTTCTTCTGCAAGATACGGAAAACCTAACGGCACTGGAGGGTTTTCAACGTTAGTCAACCCGTCTTCTGTTTGTGGTGTTTCGGTTGATTGTGGTGCTTCTGGTTCAGGTGTTTGTGTTGGTTCTGGTTGTTGGTCTGCCTGTGGTGTTTCAATTGGAAACGGTTGAGTTGTTAATTGCGAACCGTCTGAAACATAAAATAGCTGCACATGATCGTCTGTCACTTCGCCGATTGCCACATCGTTACCATTTTTGTCTTTAACAGTAGGCACTTCAAGTTCGCATTTATCAAACACATAGCCGTAAAAATCAGGGTTGTAAAATTCAGTGCCTATCATGTTTAGGTCGCCTGTGTAAATGTCCGATAAGTTGTAGGTATAAGGAAAACCGATTTGTTGGTCTACTGTTTTTTCAGCAATAACATGTCTTTCTTTTACGCCTTCAACTATATTTTCGTGTATGAAACGGATTTTAACCGATTCCAATTGTTTTGTGTAATAGATTACAACGTCGTTTGTTCCTTTTGTCACATTAAAAGAATTGCCTACTGGAACGTTGTTTAATGTGGATTTGTCGGCATACACCCAACCTGTTAACGTAGGAATATTTAATTCGTGCGTTGAACCAATTGGCAAGGAATATTGAGCTGTAAGGTTATTTTCTTCCCCTGAAATAGCGTTAATTGTGTCGCCTGTATCTAAGTCGATATATTTATAATTTACAACTTGGCTTATTGGCTCATAGCTTAAAATTAATTCTCCATTTTCATCGTTGTAATCTGTAGGTATTGAAACAGTTTCTTCTGAAGAAAGTATTTCCACGCCGTTATACGTAATAGTTTGCAATTGATAATTGCTTAAATCAAATTTCGTATTATCAATCACTTTATAATTATATAACTTTGAAGAATTAATGATAATGTTTTCTGAATATAATGGAGCGTTTGTTTCGTTAACTACATATTTTACCTTTAATTGGCGGAAGGTATTGTAAGGTATAATAACCGCATTGTTTTTAGCAGTTGTGTTAATTGTAAATGAATAGCCGTTGTCGATTAATTTTTCAGAAGCAATGTATTTTATACTGCCATCGTCGTTAGTGTCAACGATTGGGGAAACAGTATCGTCTACATTTGCCGTAAATGTATCGTCATTTACTAATACCCATTTGTCATATCCCGCAACTTCCGCACCATCAACAGGCAAAGTAGGGTTGTAGGTTATCGTTGTGTCTTTACCGCTTACTACTTCCGTTTTTTCAACGTGTTTGATAAAAAATTGCCCGTTATCAAGTTCAAAGGCGTAATAATACGTTAAAGGCAAATTGTCTGCTTTACCCACTTCAAACTCAAAAATATTAGTAATTGTGGGTGGCGTACCCAAAGCTAATGGGATATAAAAAGATGTAAGCTTAACTGTGCTTGTGTATATTCCTTTGATTAAGACTGGCGTTAAGTATGAAACAGTTTCTTTATTGTTTATAGAAATATTTTGTATATCTAACGTTCCGATAGATGCACCATCTTTTATTTTTAAATTTTGAGAATAAAAATAAGTAGTTGCTCCTGTTCTTGCATTTGTGCCTTTTAAGGGTTTGCTCGAACCTGTTAAAGCGGTTGGAGTCGTTGTGGCGTCTGCCCCAACGCCAACGGTTGCTGTGGTGGCGTTGCCCGTGGCTAATTCTGGATACAATAAATAACCATAAATATTGTCGCTTGAATCTAAATTTGATGTTGTAGTTTTGCCCAAGTTTAAATTATTAGTAACTGGAAGTTTAGAAAACTTAGAACTTCCGACAATACCGCCACCAAAATCTATACATTCTATTTCGCCTTTTATTTTGTTATTAGACACTGGATATTTATCATCGTTCTGGTCACTATATCCAATTATACCACCAAAATACAACCCCATTATATTGAATGACTTTTGAAAAAAAATGTGTATCCTTCCCAAAATGTGTATCCAACTATACCACCAGTAGTCGTGAAACCACTTACACTTCCGTTGTTTGCATTGTTTTTAATTTCTAAAGGGGTTGGAACTTTAACATTAGCATTTCCAGCGTAAGCTTTTCCTGCAATGCCACCAACCATTTGACACCCTGAAACATTTCCATTGTTTACACTATCGTAAACTCCTTTGCCGCCATCAGAGGCAGCTAAACCAACAATTCCGCCCACTACGTGCCATGCTGAAGTTATATCTCCATAGTTTGCACCGTTTTTTATAATAGAGCTTGCTTGCCCAGCAACACCACCTGATATATAGCTACTAAAAAGTGTACCATAATTAACACAACTATCAATTATTGGTGTATTAGTAACCCCACCAACTCCCCCAGCATAACCTGACGATCGGACATTTGCATAATTTGTTGAATTTGTAATTTTATATTTATCATCAGTGAGTGATGCATGACTATTGCTAATATTAAAATGAGATACAATGCCACCTGCATAGTCCTTTTTGGTGCTTATCTCACCAGAAACGGTTACATTGTCAATAATAGCATAATCTGCATTAGAAACTAGACCAGCAATAGAACTTGATCCTTTTATATTAACGTCCGCTAAATTAATGTTATTAAAAACAACTGGGTTTACAGCGTTGCCCACAGCCTTGCCAAACAAGCTAAGCCCGCCCACTGTGCCAGTAAATGATGAACTATCAATAGATAACCCTGAAATAGTATATTCTTGCCCATCAAATGTGCCTCAAAAAACAGAATCTCCAGCCTTAGCCTGATACCCAATTGGTTTCCAGCTTTTGCATTCACCATCTACAGAAAACGCCTATTTTTGCAATGAAATTAGTGAGGTCTATGTCGTTGTCTCAAACATAATTACCATTCCATTCATAGCCTTTAGTTCCTATTGTCATAAGTTGGTACGGGGTTGAAATGTGAATAACGTTTTTTTTCGTTGTTGCGTTGTATTGCGTTACTTTGGACTCGTCAATAACTTCAAAGCCATATGGGTCTGCGGTTATTTGAGATAAAATAGTCGCCGTTTGTTGCTCCTCGGCAGGGGTTGTTGCTAGAGTTTGGTTTATATTGCCAATCTCATCTTGCGCTGAAATTGAAATAGGTGTTGAAACAATCTGCAAAGCAAGCGTCACAGATAATAAAACGCCTAAATTTTTTTTCCATTTCGTGCTAAATCTGCTTAAAAAATGTGTTTTCATGATGTCATTTCTCCCGTCTAATTGTGCCTAACTTATTAGTACCTAATTATTATATCGACAGATTTAACATTTAACATTAGTGTTTTGTAAAAAAATATTAAATTAAAATTTTTGTCAATACTTGGGAGATTATTCAAGATAAATAACTTTACTTAAAACCAATTTATTGTAAAACGCTATATAATCTTTGTGAAAAGAAGACTTGTAGATAAAATAATCTTAAAATTTGTCATAACCTACGTATTTTAAATATACGTATTGTTTAAAACCTTGCCACCTCGGTGGTTATTAATTTTTTTTAAGTTTTTTTCCATTGTTACAATTATATCAAAACGAGGTCGGTCACCGTACTCATTGTCGTTTAAACCTATAATAACCGAATTATGTAGATATTACTCCTAAATAACCTTTATAGTTTAATAAGATTATTTTAACGTGTTGAGATAATTGTTGATAGTATTTTTAAATACAATCTTTTGACAACACACAAGTCTAAAAATTTATTTTAATTACAAAAATGAGAAATGTTGCAGGAATATCACAAACCAACGCACAAAAGTCATCTGATTTATTTTTAAAATGCCGATATATGGACGAGATAACAGGCGGAAAAGGTACTGTTTTTGCAAGTGGTACGCCTTTAAGCAACTCCATGACGGAGATGTATACGATGATGAGATATCTACAATATAACACATTACAAAAGCAAGGTTTAGGACATTTTGATGCGTAGGCCTCTACTTTTGGGGAGACCGTGACCTCGGTTGAACTAGCCCCAGAAGGTGTAGAGTATTAAGGAGGGGTGAAACGCCCTTCTAAAAATATAGGCAGTTCAAGCGTTTGCGGCACAAATGTATTGACGCCAAATACAAATACACCAAAGGAGCGAGAACATGAACAATAGTATTGAGTATATCAGCGTAGGCGACTACTTGTTGCCAAATATCAAATTATCCGACCCGACGGATGCACCACCACTCGGAATTTATGGGTGTATGCACAAAGCATTCCTAAGAGAACACAGACCAATTCTGTATAATCAGCTTTTATTGACAGAACAGCTTTATCCACTCTGCCGTGAAATCGAGCTGAGCGCAAATTTATGCCGAGAGGCGGGGTGCTCGGAAGAAGTCATTTTAACAGAATTAATTTATTGCTAATCAGTCTTGGCATTTTTCTCTGATTGATGCTCATAATATGGCTTCATTGCATCATGCGTATGAACATAATTACGAAGTTTTGATGCTTCTTCTTGCATGTTTACCCATAATGCGGCAGTGAGATTAGTGAGCGGATAATCAATTTCCAAATAGTGGTGAGCTTTCGGAAGCCGAATCACAGGGTTCTCTACCTTTTTCTGGTTCGAGTATAAGTAGCCAT
>JAGWCC010001873.1:0-12163 GCA_022651775.1 Drusus annulatus
GATATTTAAGAACGGGTCGCTTTTACAACTCGTTATTATATTTAACAGCTCGGCTTAGAACATAAGTGTAATATCTATCTATCCCCCAGGTTAATAACAGTGGCGTCACTATCTGTCTCGCTCAAACTTCGTAGAGTTGGAAAGCCTCGAGTACACTAGAATCATTTTAAGTAAGGAAAATTTGTTCAAAACTGGGTTTCTTTACAAAAAAAAATATACCCAAGAAACTTGCTAGATTAAAGTTACTTGCCAAGCTAACGAAGTGCTTTTTTTCAGTACAGACAGTTGAAATTGGGCGAAGTATTCATTTTGTTAACTAAGTTGGAAAAAAGTGACATTTTCTTCCAAGCTGGCAATTTAAAAAAAAAAAAGTTTTGTAGTAACGGGAGTTAAAACACCATCACAGGGTGTAGATTTTCTAGTTTTTTTAAGTGCCTATAATTTTTAAAATAAATAACTTAGATTTTTAAATATATTTTTCTGATAACCATTACGACTCGGCCGCCTGTATACTAAAGAATATTTTCAAATAATGCATTATTAACTAACTAACTAACTAACCATCACGCTGTTTCCCCGCAGGGGTAGGCAGAGAGGACGGACCGCCATACAACTCTGTCTTGGCACACACTACTTGCTTCATTCACATTCATACATCGTATCATACATACTATTCTGTTATTCTGTCTCTTCGCATGGCCCGATTTAAGTATTATAACATATTAGTGTGATATTTATTTAACAATCTTCGGGGAAAGATGACGTATCCACCAATATTTTAAAATCATTTATTTATCTTGTTGAAATATAAAACATGGGTTTGGTCCATGTCTGTCTCACTAGGAGATTCCTGTGTCGAGACAGACGTAGTGTACATAAATAATATAATATTAAATCTAAATATTAATAAAAATAATAAAAAGGAAAAGAAGAAAATAAAGAAAAGATCAAATTAAATTAATATAAGAACAAAGTTATTACATGGCGGTTACATTTTACAGAAATTGTTTAGGAGTAAGAGGTTGTGCACAAAAATAAAAAAGCAAAAAAAATTAAAAATAAAGAAGAGACGAAATTAAATGAATATTCTTTGGTTAAATATTTAAAATTGGGTAGGTAAGTGTAATAAAGGGTCCGCCAAATAACTTTTTTTTTTGAAAATGCTATAAAAAAAAAACTACTGAATATTTTCTCAAATTTCTTTTTTTATTTATAAGTACAATCCTTCCGGTTAATAATGGAAAATAATTTCATTCAAATGGCTGCCTCGGCTGGCCATGCAGTAGCCTACACGATCGGTCCAATTTTTAAGCACATTATCGATTGTGTGCAGCTGTATTTCACCAATGGCTTCACGAATATTGTCCTTTAAAGCGTCAATTGTCTCTGGCTTGTCGGCGTAACATTTATCTTTGAGGGCACCCACAAATAATAGTCCAACGGTGTCAAATCGCAGCTCCGAGGTGGTTAAAACGACATCAGCTCTGCGGCTGATAATGCGATCTTCAAAACAGGGCGCAAAACATCGAGTGTAGCTTCGGCTGTGGCACGTAGCGCCGTCCTGTTGAAACCAAATGTTGCCAATATCCTCCTCTTCAATTTTTTGTGAACAAAAATTCGTTCAACATGGCCCGATAACGATCGCCATTGACTGTAACGGCCACTCCTTGCTCATTTTCAAAGAAAAATGGCCCAATTATGCCCTGGACCAAAATCCGCACCAAAACAGTGACTCGTTTTGGGTGTACCGGCTTTTCAATGTATGCGTGCGGGTTTTCTGTGCCCCAAATACGACAATTTTGCTTGTTTACATACCCGCCAAAGATCAAAATGAGCTTCATCCGAGAAAAGATGATTTTTTTGGCAAAATCGGCATCTTCTGTAAGTCGATCGCAGGCCCACTCAGCGAAGCGAAAACGCATTGGATGGTCAGTTGGCTTTAACTCCTGAACCAATTGGACTTTGTATGGCGTCATACCAAAGGTCTTTATGCAAAATTCGTCTCAATGATGTCTCCGAAATGTTCAATTGTTGAGAACGACGGTGAATTGATGTTGATGGCGCTTCACGCACACTTTCTGCCACAGCATCGATATTCTCGGGTGTACGCACTGTTTTTGGCTTTTCACGCTTTGGTTTATCGATGAAAGGGATGCCAGTTTCTTTCACTTTTTCACAAGATAACGAACATACGGAGCTGACGGTGCTTCTCTTCTTCCAAAAACCGTACGCAATTTTCGCACACATTCTGCAACATTACCATGATTTTCAAAGTAATGTCGCAATATTTCCCAGCGTTGTTCAAGCGTATACACAACCATATTCGCTCAGCGGAAGGATAAAACTAATTATCTGTCAAATCAGACATGAGCTAAGTGTTACCATTCACGAAATAAGCACTAGTTGAAAAAAAAAAAGTTATTTGGCGGACCCTATATATGTATAAATAAAATACATAAACTTTGTTTATAACCACTTTATTATTTAATATTACGTCTATCGGTTTCGGAAGTACCCTTCCATCATCAGGACAATATTAAAATTGTATATATTATTATTTATATTATATTAAAATTATCAATTTTAATATTGTCCTGATGATGGAAGGGTACTTCCGAAACCGGTAGACGTAATATTAAATAATAAAGTGGTTATAAACAAAGTTTATGTGTTTCATTTATAAATATGGCAAGCCACAAAGTAAATGCTTTTTACGAATATGTTATATATTTATTTTTTACTTTACATGCGGTGAACATAAGTTTTTTTTATATATTTATTTATTTTTTAATCTTTACGGACTTACTGCACACGATTTTTTTATAAAATGATGACAAATAAAACAAAGCTATAGATTGCAGATGGTGATACTGTTGTGATACTGTTTTCACCGGGCAGAATGGAACACAATAGCGCGCAGTACGGGTCAGAATTAGAATCACACTGATGGCTCGGTAAATTATTGTAAGTGGGCAGAACACAGTACAGAGTGATTGGATATTGATGCTAAATACCGAATAGCGTTACAAAGGAGGTGAATCTGTACATAAGTCATGTTTAAACAATATCATACGAGTCACAATGCTGTATTTCGACTTCCCAAAGCCAGTGCACTACGGCATTCACAGTTTGAGAGAATTTTTTTTTATAGTAAATACCCCACAAGCGTCCCAACTGCTCCCAACCTTAAAGCCTTGGAGTAACAGTATATGGTGTGGAGAGATAGCTAATTATTTTTACCCAACCTATACGAATTCGGGATAAATCACTTTCTCCGGGTTTTTACGTCGTACACCACGAGAAAGAAAGAGACAGCAAATTTCCCCAAATATCACACCGCTTTAAAGCATTGTAAGGATCTCGGAGTAAGAATCTAATGGAGGGATAGCTAATTTGTTTTACCCAACCCATTTGAAATTGTAATAAATCACTCCGGGTTTTTACGTCGTACACCATTAGAGAGAAAGAGACAACAAATTTTATAAACCGCTTCTATATACTGTAAGGATGATCTTAAGCTCCTGGTTCACCGCGGGACTCCGCCCACATTTTTTTTATGCCACTAAACTTGACACAACTAAACGGTTTTTGTTGATAAAAATACTGTAAAAAAGTGGCTATACGAATACACTAAAACATTTTGTCGATATGTGATATGAATGGACGTATAAATACCGTAGCCTTAGTCTTAGCCACGCCTAACTATCTATGGTAAGGATGTTCTTCGTGTCCCGCGTCTCCGTTGACTCCGCCCACACGTTTTCATATGCGACATAAATGGACATAAGTCAACGGTTTTTTAGGTTACACGATATATTTTTGTTTATAATAATACTGTGAAAAAGTAGTTATACGAATAAAAAAAACATTAGGTCGACATGTGCTATGAATGGATGTATAAATACCCTAGCCCTGGTTTTAGCCACGCCCAAGTCTAGCCGAGTCCGGCAAAACTTATCGAAATTGACTGCAGCAGCGCTCTCTCTTGTATATTATTGCCCTAAGCTCAGATCAGTCTTTAACCAGGATTTAACTTTAGTTTGTTTGAGGACATCCAGAGAGTGATTGCTTCTAGACACTCGGCTGTACGAATTTTAAGGTCGTCAATTTCATTTGGTTTGCAGTAGAAGTAAATTTGTTGATCGTCAGCGTAACAGTGAGATATTTTAGGAAATAAAATAAAAAAATAAAAAAATTAATTATTTTTATTTTCATAGAGAGCAATTACTTTGTGGTTTGACATATTTAAAGAAAAGACGAAAAAAAATTGTATAAGACCAAAGATTTTATTTTTATGACCGACCGGTTTTCGTTTAGCCCAAGCATCATCAGGGTACAAAATTAAACTAAACTTTAAATATAATTTTGTATCCTGATGAAGCTTAGGTTAAGGTCGGCCATAAATATTAAAATAAAATCTGTGGTCTTTTACAAAGATATTTTTTTTCGTTTCACTAAATTATCAAGTTAACAAAAAAAGTTTTAAGTGTTTTTACTATTGTATCCTTAAATATATCACAACGAATACCAGTCATCCTGTATATTATTATGTGCATTACATTCTAGTCACAGTCTCATTGTTATAAACAATGTCGCCAACACTTTGGGTGTGGAGTATGAAAATGAGAAAAAAAAAACAATATAATTGTAGGTAATTAAAAAAAAATGGATTCGATTTTTTGCTAACAAATATTTTACCAAACATTTTCTAATTTGCACAAAATAAAGGTGTTTTTTATCACAACACTGTAGGTTTATTTTAAATATTAAAAAGAATGTGTTCGACATTTTTTTACGTTAACACCGCACAAGAGTCCCAACTGCTCAGAGCCAGTGGGACTATGGCAGCCCAGTTGAAGTATGTTGTGAGGTTGGAGAAAAAGCGAAAGGGGAAGGTTTGTGAAGTACCTTGATATTCAGATCTGTTCTTTTTTTTATTTTTTGTGAATACCGCACAAGAGTCCCAACTGCTCCCAACCATCTAGAGCCAGTAGGACTATGGCATCCCCAATTGGGGTATATTGTGAGGCTGAAGGTAGTGGGAGGGGGAAGGCGATAGAGAAGAGAAAGGTTGGGAAGTGGCTATTCAGATCTGGTCACAAACGGCTAAAGCCATTTCAATCAAGCAACGTTTCAATTCTGAATGGTGGTTTTTCACCAGGACGATACTTAAGAGTATCTACCACTCTGGAACGTGCCGCAAATATACGTATATATATTATTTGTATGTGAATTAAATGTGTTATGACACATATTAAATAAAAAAATAAAAGTCAATGCGCAAGCCGGGTTTGAACCCGCGACCTTTGGATTCGTAGTCGAGCGTCTTACCGCTCAACCATGGAGGCCGTCAAACATGACTAAAATCATTTAAAAACAATATTTCGATTCTGAATGGCGGTTTTTCACCAGTGCAATACTGAGAGTATCTACCATTTCGGAATGTTTAATTTTAATCAGGTCAAAAGATAACATCGCATTTTTTTATACGCTATAAGGTATAATATTTAGCTAAACGCGTAATTAAAAGTTGGGTGTGTCAGAAAATGGTCGACATTTATTGCGTTCAACGTTAGAGGGACTTTGTTTTGATACTAATTCACAGATGAGCAAATCTTGGTCAGAAATGACAACATCAATGGCCTGGAACCAGCGGTCAAAGAATATAGAGAATTTGTTACATTGAACCGTCAACGAAAACATAAAACATCCTGAAACAAATATCAAAATTGTGCACTTTTGAATCTTTCACGTTTTTAAACAATATGCTTCTAATAGAAGGAAAATACTGTCGAAAATTTTCTAAAATTGTTTTTTTTTTTTAATAGTGAATACCGCTCAAGAGTCTTAACTGCTCCCAATCGCCTAGAACTATCGAGACTATGGCATCCCCAATTGGGATATGTTGTGAGGCTGAAGGAAGTGAAGAGAGAAAGATGAGAAGGGGAAGGTTGGTAAATATCTAGCTATTCTAGATCTGGTCACCAAACACGGCTAAAGCCATTTTAAGCAACGTTTCGATTCTAAATGGTAGTCTTTCACCAGGGCGATACGAGTATCTACCGCTCTCAAACGAGCCGCAAATATACTTTGTATTATTTTTATATGAATTAAATGTGTTATGACAAATATTAATTAAATAAAAAGTTATTGACGCACGCCGGATTTGAACCCGCGACCTTTGGATTCGTAGTCGATCGTCTTACCACTCGCCCACGGAGGCCGTCAAAATGTGGAAATCATAAGGCGGATATAAATCATACAAAATCGTGAATGCGGATGAAGCAAGGATTGTGCGTCAAGATGGAATTGTGTGGTGTTCTATCACCTCTGTCTAGTTAATTTAGTTGCATCCTTTTCAACACTTTGAGGTTTGTCTGCTTATTTACTATTTTTTTGGAAGCTGTACAAAATGTTGCCATAATTTAGTTTCGTTCATCGCTGGGCTGCATCCCGTACAATAACGTGATCTATATAAGGAATCCATTCATTGCGATATTATACAGGTCAATTATAATGTCTGGGAAGATATGGTTTGAATTGCTATGTAGGTTGCTAGGAGACACTGATGCAAGGACATATTAATTTCACAAATATGCACATAAAATTCTGTGTGGGAAACTCTATTAGCCATAAAAAAACGTTAATGTATTGTTTAGTAAAGAATCATGTCGCCTATTAGCACATTATATACATTTGATTGTTAAATTAGAATTCGGAAATAATTATGTAATTTAAAATACACTGCGTGGGTAGAAAATTGTTGTTTTTTTGTAATTTTTCTGTGATACCAACAGCAATAACAGCCAACTGGCCGGATCCAGTTAAATCTATTCAAATCGCCTTACTAAACATAGCTAAAGTCATTTTAAAGAAGCGATTTAGTGTGAAAAGGCACAAATCATTTTATTTTTTTAAATATGAAAAAAGAACTTTGTATAGGGTCCGCCAAATACCTTTTTTTTTTTCAACTAGTGCTTATTTCGTGAATGGTAACACTTAGCTCATGTCTGATTTGACAGATAATTAGTTTTATCCTTCCGCTGAGCGAATATGGTTGTGTATACGCTTGAACAACGCTGGGAAATATTGCGACATTACTTTGAAAATCATGGTAATGTTGCAGAATGTGTGCGAAAAATTGCGTACGGTTTTGGAAGAAGAGAAGCACCGTCAGCTCCGTATGTTCGTTATCTTGTGAAAAAAGTGAAAGAAACTGGCATCCTCATCGATAAACCAAAGCGTGAAAAGCCAAAAACAGTGCGTACACCCGAGAATATCGATGCTGTGGCAGAAAGTGTGCGTGAAGCGCCATCAACATCAATTCACCGTCGTTCTCAACAATTGAACATTTCGGAGACATCATTGAGACGAATTTTGCATAAAGACCTTGGTATGACGCCATACAAAGTCCAATTGGTTCAGGAGTTGAAGCCAACTGACCATCCAATGCGTTTTCGCTTCGCTGAGTGGGCCTGCGATCGACTTACAGAAGATGCCGATTTTGCCAAAAAAATCATCTTTTCGGATGAAGCTCATTTTGATCTTGGCGGGTATGTAAACAAGCAAAATTGTCGTATTTGGGGCACAGAAAACCCGCACGCATACATTGAAAAGCCGGTACACCCAAAACGAGTCACTGTTTGGTGCGGATTTTGGTCCAGAGGCATAATTGGGCCATTTTTCTTTGAAAATGAGCAAGGAGTGGCCGTTACAGTCAATGGCGATCGTTATCGGGCCATGTTGAACGAATTTTTGTTCACAAAAATTGAAGAGGAGGATATTGGCAACATTTGGTTTCAACAGGACGGCGCTACGTGCCACACAGCCGAAGCTACACTCGATGTTTTGCGCCCTTTTTTCAAAAAAAAAAAGTTATTTGGCGGACCCTATATAAGAACACAGTTTTTTATGACCGACCGGTTTCGCTCAGCCTAAGCATCATCGGGGTACCAAATTAAACTAAACATAAAATACAAAGTGTGCGGTTATAACTACATACAAAGGAAGAACACAATATAAAATAAAATAATAGAACAGTGAGAAAACAAAATAATAACATTTAAATTATAACAAAGGAACAGAGAGAAAGAGACAGATAATATGATTGAAAGAGGCAAAACGTCAACTTGCTTAACTTGATTAAGGAATAATGAGATTACGGGAAATATACCTAGTACTGGACAAATTTTACTGATTATGAAGAATGATGATGATGCTTAGGCTAAGCGAAACCGGTCGGTCGTACAAATTAAAATAAAATCTGTGGTCGTATACAAAGTTTTTTTTTTCATTTCATTAATTACGTCAAACCACAAAGTAATTGCTTTCAACGAAAATATAATGTTTTTTATTCAGCCAGGTTATCAACCCAAGGAAAACGTGAATACCGCGTAAAAGAGCGTCCTCGGTAAGAGGAAAGAGAAGAGGAAGAAGTTGAGAGGTGCCTGGGAATTTAAATCTAGTTATTAAGCACAGCTGAAGCAATTCAAATGATTCTCTGAAAGTAAGGCCGTAGTCAAATTAAACTAAAAAACCATCCAATGTTTAATTCGCCACCTTTAAATTACTGAAGAGATAAACCGATACGTTTCCGTGTGCCTGAATTAAACCCAGATTCTGTCTTGAACAGATTATCAATGTAATTTGCCTCTCTGGGGGGCCTAGGAATCGATCGAGGTCTTATGAAAATTGGCGACATCCACTTTTTTTTAAATTTCAAATCGACCTAGATCACACTTCTAGGGATTATCTTTTCAGTGTCTAAAATATTTTTTTTCTACACCAGAAACATCCGAGAAAAAAGGGTAAAAAATTTAAAGATGCATTGCATCCTTGAAGTAACAATATTTGGAGAGCTAATTATTTTTACCCAACCTACACAAACTTGCGATAAAACACTCTCTCCGGGTTTTTACGTCGTACACCATGAGAGAGAAAGAGACAACAAATTTCATAAACCGCTTCTATATACTGTAAGGATGATCTTAAGCTCCTGGTTCACCGCGGGACTCCGCCCACTTTTTTTATTATGCCACTAAACTTGACACAACTAAACGGTTTTTTAGGTTAAATGCTACATTTTTGTTGATAAAAATACTGTAAAAAAGTGGCTATACGAATAAACAAAAACATTATGTCGATATGCTATATGAATGGATGTATAAATACCGTAGCCTTAGTCTTAGCCACGCCCAGGTGCGCCGAGTCAGGTTAAAATCATCAAAAACAAGTCAAAAACTGACTTCACTGCCTTGGATAGATACTACTCCACCAACTCTATGATTGCATTTCAAAATTATTCCAGCGGTTGTTACAAAATTGTATTGCGTTCTACCCGCTATGTCTTTCCATACAAAATTCAACTTGTTAGTTGAGAATTCATTCTCACCTTCAGTAATCTGTTTATGTCTTCTTTTTCTTCTGGCCCCTTCCTTGCAGAACATTTCACTTCTACTTTCCTACTCTGTTCATCCACTCGGTCACTTGAGGCGGGTTGTTCATATCCCAAGGCACTATCTTCTGAATAAACCTGGAACAAAAATTCAAAATATCCATTAAAAATTAAAAAAAGTGAAGAACATCGGTCAATTTTAATTATTTTTTTGCAATATTCACCGTCTAACTTAAATGGTCAGTAAACAAGAAAAATAATTTTTTGAATATTTATTTTTGTTTTTAACTCCTCAAAATACGCCCGACTTCTATAAGATTTTGCATTAGATGAGGTTGCAATAGTTCTCAATATGTCCGCAATACTTCGCAATGCGCTGCAAACAGGGATGAATGACGTCAGAGGCGTTCTTATCAGTTTTTTTAATCATTTTTCAAATCGATTTATCAATTGTACGAATTTTATTTTTGTTTTTTGTATTGAATACCGCACAACAGTCCCAACTGCTCCAGCCTTCTAGAGCCAGTGAGACTATGGCATCCTGGTGGGGTACGTTGTGATGCGTAGGTAATGGGGAAAGGGTAAGAGACGTGCACAATAAAACCTATAATATATTTAGAACATAGACATAAAATACAAGACACGTCATATTCATACAAATCTTACGAAAAATGTAGCACCACTAATGTTGCATCACTAAATGTTTCACCCACGTATGAAAAGGATAGCCATTCAAAGAATATTTGTGTGCGGAAGAAATAGCTATATTAAGCGGGTTTTTTGGTTTAGTGAAACCAGGCGCGTTGTCTCAGTATCGTATCTACATTATTTAATCAATCTAAGATTTAGAATCGACTTTTGTTATGATTTTTTCACGTCATTATATTATTCATTGAAGTCCATTATTAAAAAAAACATTTGTAAACAACACATACCATAGTTAAACTTATACCGTCTGTTATTTTTATAGGATTTGTTACAGACTGCAGCCAGCAAGTTGAAGATTACCCCGATGTTAGCCAACTTCCAATATGAGAGGACAGAAAAAGGAGGCAACCTTTTAATATAAAGATAACCTTTGCACGTAATAAATTGAAATACTTTTTTTACATGTACGTAATATAACACAAAAATATTGATTGAATTATTGTACTCCCGATTGCAAAATATTGTGAAATAGAAAGACATTGGCAAAGGGAAATCAGAATGGATAGGTTAGAAGCTACCTGGCTATACAGATCTAGTTAACAGGCATAGCTTAAGTCATTCCCAGTAACGTTGTGACTATGAATAGTGATACTAAACGAGGCTACTGCAGTATATTACGCTCTTAAACGATGTGCAGGTACTTAAGGGTGGCACAGCCACAGGGTTGGAGCAGCCTGGCGTGTTTTAGTCTTTCTCGTTATTTTTCGCCAAATAAGTAGGATATTTCACAAATTACTTCTTTAAAATTACACTAAAATTACCGTTGTTTTGTATAGGTTAAGTGAATAAACTCTAAATAATTTTAAAGTGACTAGTTTCGACGTAATTTCGATTTTTAAGAAAATATTTTAATCTTTAAATATCAGTTTTTTTTAAATGCAGTGCCACAGCCCGAGAATGGTTGATGACCATTGGCCACATGTTTCGTCCCTTCGACCGCCGGCCCGGTAACCGGCAGGGGGGCGGGAGCTGATCTCGACCGACTGTTCCCGAACCCGAGCGATTTTTTCAACAAATGTTTTTTTACTGAGAGAGGCGGCCTTTTTTTGTCAATTCAATACAATCATCATTACAATATTTTTTATTTGTTCGTTAGTTCTTCTTTTTTCCTGCGCATATAACCTGTTAGATATGTCGTGGCGCTTTCGCAGCTGCCTGACGTGTTTTAGTCTTTCTTGTTATTTTTCGCCAAATAAGTAGGATATTTCACAAATCACTTCTGTAAAATTCCTGTACTGTATGACAAATTCAGAAAGTCCATTCTTTTAATTTCGCTCCCATGCCCTAAATCAAAATATATATATATATATTAAAATAATAATCATAATTTTAAGTTAATAATTGCGTCTATCTGATGGGACCTGCCAGGTAAGTATGTTCCTGTATATTTTCTTATCTAAACTAGGAATTAGTATGTAATGATAGAAAGTAAGATCTGTACAGCGCCCTTGAGGTGATTTTTCACAAAAACGGCGCTATACAAATCGTCCAAATATTATTAATAAAATATTTAATTTTTTCAAACTTCAAACGTGCAAACAGCATAAATAATATATGTTTATTAAATATTTTCGGGGTTTAGGCGTGCGTAACCTTTGATAAAAAGCAATAACATTTTTAACGTTATTTTTTTATCTTTTAAGTCGTGGTGAAACTCCATCGTAATACAACGTGAAATTTTATTATTACGTTAAAACTTGGTTAAAACATGATTAATAATTTACACTTGACCCAGATAGTGAGATAAATAATACTGCCCTAGCTTATTTCAACGTAGCACTCTAAAGAGGCCCATAGAAAGGTGAAACCGGTCTAGTAAAAAAAAACACGTGGAAAATATAAGTAAAAAGTATCACTCAGATTGTTAAAGGAATATTACGTCAGAATTTTTTTTTTTGATATTTCAAAAATAATGAAAACTGGCAAAAAATAAAATTCTATGGTCTAAAAAGTGTTTTTGGAATACACACGTTCAAGAGACGGTTTTAACGTGTGGTTCTGTATTACTCTATACTTAGATGAATTAAATAATGTAGATACGTTACTGAGCCAACACGGTTG
>JAGWCC010001874.1:0-10454 GCA_022651775.1 Drusus annulatus
TTTAATTTAAATGTCCCCCCCGAACGAGAGTTTTGTACGATTTATTTATTATGGTGAATACCGCACAAGAGTCCCAACTGCTCCCAACCGTTTGGAGACAGTGGAACTATGGCATCCCCAATTGGGGTATGTTCTGAGCATTAAGGTAGATGGAAGGGGAGGAGATGGGGAAGAGAAAGGTTGAAAAGTACCTGGCTATTCAGATCTGGTCACCAAACACGGCTAGAGCCATTTCAAGCAACCTTGTAGGGCTGGAGGTAGTGAGGAAGGTAAGGAGATGGGGAAGAGAAAGGTTGAGAAGTACCTGGCTATTCAGAGCTGGTCACCAAACATGGCTAGAGCAATTTCAAGCAACGTTTCGATTCTGAATGGTGGTCTTTTACCAGGACGATACTATAAGTATCTACCACAAATGAAACCACTGACAATCATTCTCCAAGACAGGTCGACGACTTTTAGCGCCGTAGTTTTATAAGTAGAAAACGTCGAACACAAATATTTGTTATTTATTCGAAACATCGTCCCATTATTTCCAATTTAATGATTCCAAACGCATGCGATAATAATCCTCTTGTTCTTGAATTGAATACGTCTACCACCCAGCAGCGTTAGATAGATCTACAAATTTATGCCGCAATAAAATGTCTCGTAATAATGTGAACAAATAATTTAACGGTAAAATATCATATATTTATAATGCTCACTTGTCTCCCCGGGGGACACAGACACCTGGCGGACGGCCAACCGTTAGTCACGAACCCAGCGCGGCCCTGTGCATGTGTATCACCTGTACCTACCTATACCTACCTGTACACTATAGCATACAGAGTGAATCACCCAAATATTATATTTATTCAAAACGCACGGTAGGCCAAAGGATTCGTCTTCGACTTCAAACCTAAGGTTGTGAACTTGGAGTACGAATATACATCGAGAGGTACCTTTACGAAACAGTGTAGTTAGGACGGTTGACTTTATACCGACTCGATAGAAAGAGACAAAGATATATTAAAGGATGTTAAATAGCCTATTAGTTTCCGCCCACATGGAATCCGGACATTTTTAATAAACATATTTGAACACATTAAACCAAACAATATCAACACATCATTAAAACGATTTATAAAGTTAAAATATCACACAAACACTAATAACAGAAGGTTTGCCTAAATAATTATGGAATCTTTTTGTCGATTTTATGTCTTTATATCAATAAAAATGTGAAAATTCTAAAGTTCTGCCAAAAATATTTAAAACTGTTGAAATACCTCTGAAAAGTGATGTTTTACAATCTTTGTTTAATCTTATTTAAACATTCACGCATAGCACATATCACCATCGTGTTCGATTTATTTGTAAAGTTTTTTAATCAACACAAATATAGGAAATAACCTCAAAATCCGTTGACGTAATTTATGCGACTCGATGATGTGAAGTTAGCGCGGACGGAGAACATTCTCACATACTTAAAAGTGCTGCAATATTATGTGAAGACTTTATTGTCTCGTTCTCTCTCGTGGTATACGACGTAAAACTCGGAGAAAGTGACTTTTCGCAAATTTGTATAGGTTGGGTAAAAAAAATTAGCTCTTTTTTTATATATATTCTTATTCCAAGGTTATGAAATACGTGTTTGGAATCGAAACCACAAGTGCCAGCAAGATTTTGTTTATAAAATACCCGTCAAAAATCTTAATATAAAGGTAATGTTTGTATTGCAACAAAATTAGAAATAATTAACAACATCCGTTTTGAAAATAACAGTGTATTATCTGAAGTACGCTCAACGACACAGCTGTAATAACAATGGGTAATTATTTATAATATGACTGAGGTGTCGAGGTAGTTGATAGTGCAGTAATGGGAAGCAGCCGCAGCGTTTGTCCGTACTATAAATCTCAACGTTTATAGAATTCTATTTCTATTTGTCTAATTAAAAAAATAATATGATATAGTTGCAAACATGACTGGCAAACATTTCGGGACTTGGCACTCATTCGAAAACGCACTCCCACATTAAGGAGACTAATTTTTTTTCTAACCACTTTAGAGAACGGGTAAAAATGATTTCACATTGTCCAATAACATTTTCTAACGTAGAAATTTGGATACAAAGGTAATTAAAGTCAAAATATACACAATTGAAATAAAAAATGTTTCAATAGTTTTATTCCGAAAAGAGAAGAGCAATATGGCTAGTCAAGAAAATTAATCCACGGAAAACAAAATAAATCTTATCTTTTTTTTTTTTTTTTTTATTTATTAATGAAGAAAATACAGATACAGACAGTAAATTAATAACAAGTATATAAATACATACACTGGAGAATTAGCCTGTATCACAAACATTTCTTACTGATTTACATATTGTAGCTGATAAATGCATCTCTACCGAATATTTGTTTACAAATTTAAAGGGAAATAAAAGTAAATCGATTAATTAAGGGTTACAGTGAGAAGAAAAAATAAAGAAAAAATAAAGAAAATGCAGTGTCTAAGAAAGAATTAAATTAAAAATAATAAGTACACTAAGTTGTTTTTTTTTTTTTTTTTTTTTTCTAAGTGAACACAGCTTTCAATTTTCTACCAAATGTACCACTTGTATCAAAGAATATGTCGGAATTCATTGAAGCTTGATGTTGATTATATAAATCGCACATTCTTCTAATTGGATCCCTGACACCAGCATTTGTGCGTGCCCGGCTAATGTGAAATAAGTCCTTAAGTCTAGTTGTTCTGGGTGGTATTTTGAGGTTGATTAGGTTTACTAAGGTAGGACAGTCAATTATGTTATTGCAAACTTTAAACAGGGTCGTGAGATCAAGGTGTATTCGCCGGTTATACAGAGTGGAGACGTTATAGTTGGATAGCATATCTATGTATCCCCGTCTAGGTGCGCTCATTTTGTAATTAAGGAAATATAGAAATTTCCTTTGGATACTTCTCTATTTTATCTTTGTAGACGGTGTAAAGTGGAGTCCATATGGGGGCGCAGTACTCAAGTTGAGAACGGACCAGCGTATAGTAAAGAAGAAGGTAGGTTTCAGGTTTTCGAAATACACGGCTGTTTCTGAAAACAAAACCTAGCATACAGTAGGCTTTGTTCACAATATTCTCAATGTGTGCATCGAAATGAAGTTTGGAATCAAAAAAGTATGCCTAGGTCCCTTATACTATAAACGCGCTCAAGTGGGTAGTTACCAATGTAATAATTGTGTATTATAGCGTTCTGATTTTTAGTGAAACTTATTTGTTTACATTTGCTGAAACTTAGATACATTTTATTTTCATTGCAAAACGCTTCAAACCTTACTAAATCTCTTTGGATGAGCAGACAATCATTTAAGTTCCTAACAACAGCAAATATTTTTATATCATCAGCGTACAAGAGAAACAAACAGTGCGAAAAACATTTGGTAACGTTATTGATAAAAAGTATAAATAACAGCGGACCCAGAATGGATCCCTGTGGTACGCCAGAGGTAACTGGTTCCCATTTAGAAGTATGTCCTCGTAATGACACAGCTTGCTGTCTTTTTTGTTAAGTATGAGACAAACCATCGTAATAAATTTCCCCTAATTCCGTTGTACATAATTTTTTTTTAATAAGAATAAGATGGTCAACCTTATCAAAAGCTTTTTTTGAAGTCGCAGTAAATTGAATCAACCTGGTGGCCTCGATCCATGTTGGTAAATAAAAAGTTTGAATAAATGAGTAAATTACTCGTGGTAGACTTGCCTTTGACAAACCCGTGTTGTTGATCTATAATTTTGGCGGCAAGCTGCGGATATATGTTGTCATGGATAAGTCTTTCCAAGAGTTTTGGGATCGCGGAGAGAATGGAGATTGGTCTATAGTTTTCCACATTATGGCGCGAGTCACCCTTGTGGACCGGTATGATAGGCCAATTTCCACCTGGCAGGGGAAAACCCCTTCACTCAGACATTTATTAAATAATATAGTAAGAGGCACACACAGTGACGACGCAGCTGATTTAAGGAAAAACGCCGGTATTCCATCGTGACCTGCACCCTTGTTTATATCTAGTGACTTTAAATTTAATAGCACTTCTTTTTCAGTTAGTTGAATCGTGTGAATGTGTGCAAATCCAGAGTCATAAACTGATTCAGGTGGGTCGATGTCGATTGTGTCATTGATGGAGGCAGGTTCAAACGTTGACTTAAAAAGAAATTAGAGAACATGTGACAAATTTCTTGGGTATCATTAGATTTATGGCCTTCAAAGGACATAGCAGCAGGGTATCCATCAGACGATTTTAGTGAAGATACATATGTCCAAAAACTTTTGATATTGTTTTGCAATGAACTTTCAATGGTATCGAAAAACGACTTTCGAGTTTCACTACTCAACTTTTTGTGTGCAGCACGCAAGAAAGAAAATTCACGGTAGTCGGAAAGACCTTTATATGTTTTCCATTTAAGCCAGACTTTATCTTTTTTTCGTGATAACTTAATAAGTTGTGGTGTGAACCAGATGGGAAATTTCTCGTTTCGTCGTGCTAAAACTGGAATAAACTTATCAATTAAATTATTTATAATTACATAAAAGTGATCTACCGCTTCTTCGGCTGACAAAGTTGCGGTTTCGGAGATCCAATCTACACAATTAATACAATCATTAATTTGAGTATAATCGGCTTTCCTAAAATTGCGCCTACGCTCTTTGTTGTTTTTAATTTTCGATTGGATCACGGAGGATATGTCGAATTCTAGGGCCGGATGATGTCTGTCTTCCAAAAGAAGGGGGTTGTTACAACGTTTTACATTTGTTTCGCGACTGTAAAATATTAGGTCCAGATATTTTTTATTGTGGTTCGGAATACAATTATATTGGTGTAGGTTCATTAATGACGTTGTTTGAAGCAAAGATTGAGATGCAGTCGTGTTTGAAAAGGCGCGACCTTGACTGCTGCTTTCGGAAAATGCCCAAGTAAGATTAGGTAAATTCATGTCTCCTAACACGCAAAACACGTTGTTTGGTTCCAATGAAAATACGGATTCCAGGTTGTTGGAGAAAATATCATAAAGGGTGGCTGGCGAGGCAGGAGGTATATATACCGCACAAATGATGACATTAAGAGATCTTACCGGGATAGATACGAATATAAGCTCGATTTGAGTGTTTTCCCAGTCATCGATGCGGGAAGCTGCGAGCTCTTTGCGTACTGCCACCAGCACTCCGCCTCCGTCCTTCTTACCGGTAAGCATACGGTCTCTGTCTCGTCGGAACACTGTGTATCGGGAATCTATGACTTCGGCCGTATTTACACTAGCTTCGAGCCATGTTTCAACTAGAACTATAACATCATAATTATTCGATTGAGTATTTATAAGTAGCGACTCTGTTTTTAGTTTTAATACCACCACAATTCTGGTAGTAAACAGATATAGGCGAGGTCATTTCACTAGCGTTAGAGTGTGTTTCAACATATTCCACATTAGCGGGAGCGGCACATTTAGTAGAAAATAAGTACATGAAGCTTGCAAATTATATAGAACATATTGATTCATTATGAGGGTTAAAGAGTATAACATATTTAAAGGTTTTAAAGTTTGAAAGAATGTGTAGAGAACGTAATAGTATTGTAAGATTGTGGAGACACTGTGCAATGGACAAATATATAAACAGATTTATAGATAAATGAAGTAATGTGCAAGGGTACACTATCGAAACAAAAAAAGAAGAAAAAAAAGAAAGAAGAAAAAAAATTGGGCATTGATAGTAGTAAAAAGGTTTCTAAGAGTCATTTGTTTTGCTGGTCTTGATGTGGCGTTATCTTGTGAAGGTCTCCCTCGCGGCGAATGGTGACCACCCTAGAGAGATCATTTCTCTTCGCCAGGATATTGCCGTTACGAACCCATATATATTTATATCCGTTGGCTTGTCCGGCAGCACGTGTTTTTGCGAAAAGTATTTTATTTTTTAATGTCAGGTGTTCGTTAACATAGAAATTGGTGCTGGGAGCACCGAGTCCTAGCTGCTCCGTTGTGAGACCGCGGCGAGTCCTTGCCGCAGCGATAACGTCATCGCGGAGTCGCTTCGTTGAGAGCTGGACGACTATGTTACGTGGCCGGTTGGAGGGCGACGAGTGTCCGCGAGCGACGCGATGTACAGATACCACGCAGCTTGTTGGAAGCGGCACGCTGATGACGCTTCCCATTTTTTCAACAATGCTTAACAAATTTTCTCCTTTTACTTCGGGGAATGTTGTGTATATCGAGGGTTGCACAATCTGCTTCGCTGTTCCATGTCATCTTGTGCGTCTCGGAGGGATTCGACTTGCCGTCGGAGACTGGCGTTTTCGTCCTGAAGGGCATTCACACACTCTAGCATTTTGTTGAATTGCTCCTTCCATTCGTTCGACAGCGCGTCCAGTTTGAGCTGCACGGCGTCAATGGCTGCTTTACTCTCCGAGCGCATGAGTTCGAGTTTTGACTCAAAGAAAGTGATGAGGGAGTTGGTGTCGATATTTATCATGGATTGGTGCGATGGTGAGTCGGTGGGGCCGGATGCGGTTATCAATGGCGAAGAAGACGGCGTTTGCATCTTTTTTACACTACAAACTTTGCTGCGAGATTTCGACATTTTTAAATATCCTTTGAAATTCTCTGCTGGTAGGCTAAATCTGCGCCACTGACGATCTGCAAATCTCTGATTTTCGGGTTGTAAAAATTGCGCCGCGGTCACAAGAACTTGCGCGTGAGCGAAAAGTTAATTTTCCCAATGGTTGTAAGGTGCCTGTCACAGTTTATTTTAATTTATGTATTTTATTTTATTTAATCAGATTAAATAATAAAAAAAATAATAAATTATGACTATGAGACTTCTGTGTCTGTTTTAAGTAAGCTTTGATTTACGTAGCGGTGATTTCGTTAAGTTATTTTACTCAATATCCAGAGATGGCGTTGTATTTAAGAATTTTTACAATCAGAGCAATGACAGTTCTTTTACGATTATTTTTGTTTAATATACTGTCACTGTAGTTCACAATTTGTTCAAGATTTAATGATACAGTTTTGGTAGGTTTAGTGTATATCGATTTGCGCACCATTGATTATGGCTGTATATTCATTGATTTTACACTGACGTTTTATTTTTAATGACAACAATTTTTTTGTATTTTATTCTATTTTTATTAATTATGACAGAAATCAGTTTTTTAAAGTGAAAATTAACACTGTTAACACGCGGTCACAACTTTGTTAAACTCTGCACTTTTCATTGTTTTTCAATTACTTTGGATGACTTTTTACTGACGTTAATATTTTATAATCACAATGTTTTGTATTTTTTATAAATTATGACAGAAGTAGTCTGTTTTCTTTATATAAAATACGCACATTTAACGCGCGGTCACAACTTTGTTGAAATTCTGCACTTTTCACTGACTTTAAATTAATTTAGACGCGTTTTATTATGAATTCAGTTCTTAACACCGGAGAAACGTCATTTCACAGTTGTTGGACCATCTTCCTGTGTTTCTAAAGAACCGCAGCCGACGCAGACTCCCGTATTGTTGGCAGCACTGCTGATCTTCTGGAAGACAATTCTTCCCGGAGATGTAATATGCGAGATAATGCGATAAATAAATAAAAAACTTGTCAAATAATGATCCCGCGTGAAGAAAGTCACCAATACGATCTAACACGAAGCGGTTTTCTTTGCTAAAGATCGAGACTGTGATCGCGCTTTTGGTGGTGTATCTGGTCCCCCAAAACTTGCCAACATACAGAACCTAGCAGAGTTTAAACGGGTCTTAAAAACCAAATTGTTTAAAAATCCTACATGCAAAACGTAACTTATTAAAATAGAATTTCTTTAATATATTATTGTTCTTTTGTTACTTGTTATATTTACACTGTTTGCATTTTTAGAATCGTTTACTCATAATACTTGAATATTAATGTTTGAAGTACCAGCATGTTGACTGTTCTCAATCTAATTTCCTTTCCTTTGATTTAACAAATATGTCCATATGTTTCATCTGGATTTTTATACCCTTAACTTCTGGTAAATTGTTTTTTTTTAATCTGTTGATGTGCATAGATTTGAACTTTTTTCTCTTATAATTTATGATAACGATCATGGTTTTAATTATTTTAAATTTGTAAACATTTTATTTTCTCCTTGTTATTTAGTCTTATTAGCATAATTAATTTAGTATGAAGCGCACTTGAAGTGAAATATCACAAAACTGCGCTATATAAGTTCTCCGTTATTATTATTATGAGAGATGTGGCGAACTCTGGCCTGCAATGAAGAAAGACTGGGAGATCGACCGTAGGAGGGGTTTGATTCTACGACCAGCTATATAATCTGGAGCAAAATCGTTCAATATGACATTAAATGTATAATAGTTGCAGATTGCTTGCGCTCCACCGTGACAAGTAGAAGACTCGAGACATTTTGCAATTCGCAATTGATTACTCTGAGCCGAATACATTTCTTTCCGATGTGGGACCTACTTTCCTTTCACCCATTGTCTACTAATACTAATACGTTTAAATATTACGCAATTAATATTTAAAACAGCGAAAAACGTATTTCGCTTTCTACGTGTCGAGCATAATAAGGCTATGAACGGGGGTGTACTAACTCGCTCTGGAAAATGTCTGTTTTCATTTGGATGTTTACACTGTCGATTGACGTTTAACATCTTACTGTCGATTAACGCTAGGTTTACGGGCATTTTTACATGTCTATTTCTACGGGCACCCGTCAAATTGACGGATAAACACAAATACTGTTTAAATAAATGTTTTATTTAACTGAAATTAGACTCCACATCTCCACACACTAACTACGACTCTTTAACTGAAGAAAGACTTAGTTACTTACACTAATGCAGGCGTATGGTCAACTTCGAAAGACTTCCAACCTCAAAGAGACTTTTTTTACTGCCCCATAAATCATAATGCGCCGAATGTGTTACGCAACGAACGCGTATTTGAAATTCGGGTTTGAAACAAAATATCCTTCATACCGATGACATTCTTTCTTCATTGCTTCAAACAAATTGTTACACTATTGCTTATTTTGTTTTAGACGTAATAATTTCACAAATGCGACAAATTCAAAAGGGTTATTTCAGAGATAGGTATATAGCGACTAGATTTTCAAAAAATAAGAAGTTTCCAAAAATAAAAATACAGCAAATATATATACACTGTTCAATTATAAAAAAATCGTAAACAAAAAAACAAACAAAAAATACTGTCTGTTTAGCAAAATTTGCAAAGCAAATCGGAAATCCGACAATTTGACAGGTGCCGTAAACCTAGTGTTAATAGCAGTATCATCATTACTATTACAAAACCTCGTTCGAGATAAAGTTCTGACGTTCTAACGTTCTGACATAAAATATGAAAAGCTATCTTGTCTAATCTAATGGCATGCACTATTAATGAAGTCATCTAAAATAATTACTGATTATAAAGTGTCGTATTTACACAATGTATAAACCATGTTTTGACGGTATGATTTTTGGTAAAAATGTTGGTATGGGTGGCTATCCTGTCACCCGGCGCAAATTTGACGGCCTCCGTGGTCGAGTGGTAGACGCTTACTACGAATCCAGAGGGTCGCGGGTTCAAACCGGCGTGCGCAAATAAATTTTATTTAATTAAAATGTGCCATAACGCATTTAGTTCATATGAAATAATACATAGTATATTTTTAATACTCTGAGTATCGCCCTGGTGAAAGACCACCATTCAGAATCGAAACGTTGCTTTAAAAGCTTCCAGCCGAGTTTGGTGACCAGATCGGCTTGAATGAATGGTCAGGTACTTTCAACCTTATTCTTCCTTCCTTTCCACTCCCCACTACCGCCAGCCTCACAACACACCCCATTTAGAGTGCCACGGTCTCACTGGCTCCGGCGCTCTCAGCAAACAAGGGCAGTTTGAGAGCAGGGAGAAATGCAGGGAAGCTATAAGAAATAATAAAATAATGATATTAATTTTCAAATTTACAAACAATATATTTGCGCTTTAATAAAAGTTTGTTGGATACCCCATTACAAAGTATATGGGGTACGAATGAAACTAAAAAGCCAACACGCGACTGGCGCTCTACTGAGACTTCTAGCGACAGCGGAGGGGCCGCGCAACAAAAATTTGTGGGCCTGTGGACTTGTGGACTTTTGGACTTGTGAACTCGGACTCAGGCCCGACCGTCAGAGTAACAATAACGTCAAAAATGGACATAAAGGTCGATAACGAGAAATTAATTGACAACCCCGATTAAAGCATTTGAAATCAATTTAGATCTCTATAAAATTACTAAGTATATAGGCTATTATAAACCTGTCTCAACAATTAAACTGGTAAACCTTTCCGTACCTAAAAGTTAAATTCAAACGCACGATCCCGAAAGGGGTGACGTAGCACGGTAGTATTAAAAACGTTTTCATGGCATAATCTTGGGTTTT
>JAGWCC010001875.1:0-16691 GCA_022651775.1 Drusus annulatus
AAGATGTTTATGGGCGTTACCGAATATTAATGGAAAAAATATAGCAGATTGGCAGAAATAGAAGCCTCAGCCAAATTCATGTTGCCGGGAGCAAGCGATGAGATAGAGATCATAAAAGAAACTAAAGGTGATCTTATAGCCGATAGTGTTCGCTTTGTAACTGGAACAGGCAAGGGGGCGAATATTCATCCAAGCACAACCTCGATTCTAAAACATGGATCTTAACTGTTGTTGTAGGAATGAAGCCGGCGATGGTCAGGAATTATTTGCCGTACAAAAAACTGAAAGATGGCAAATATGCAACGCTGGGCAAACTGAATATTTTCTCATACGGACAATTGAGCGAACCGTATATCTTGTTTCTGTAAATGGGGCAACGAACGATTTGACGCAACAATCTGTTCAGGACAGGCTGAATAAAATATACGGCAAGGTTGGTATTACGTGGAAAGTTGAATTCTTAAATACAGGTTTCAACTACACGCCGATAAACGGTTCTACATTCAATGTAACGGGTAGCGGATTGCTTTCGACACAAACAGATGATATGAAAGCAATTGGTGAGGCTTTCAAACAAACAGGTGATTATCAAGAGGGCGGGTTATACTTATTTGTCTTGCCGCATTCTCCGAGCGACAAAGGGGATGGTATTCCTGTGGGTGGGGATATGCCTTTAGGTTCACAATTTGGATATTTGTTCTCGGGTGCTGATGGTCAGACCATAGCCCATGAAGTAGCGCATGGGGCATTTAACCTCGAACATCCGTTCTCGCGTCCGGGGCGTAATGCATTCAAAAAAGGTGCATTGAAAGATAACTTGTTGGAATACGAGGGAGGAACGCATTTTGCCAAAATACAATGGGATGCTAGCCGTGCTCCGGGACTTGTTATTGGATTGTTCCAGAAGGATAAGGATGGGATGAAGCCTGTGGATAATTACATACTTCTCGAACAAGATTGTGTATTCTTCACTCCTGATGGAAACCCAATACCACTAAAAGCTGGAGCGAAAATATATGTTCCATGCCTCGATTTTGGAGTTCTCGAAAATTGGCCATTGTACATATTCGAAGTGGATGGTAATAAGTATGCTGCTCATACATCTTTAAATAAGAAAGGAAGTCTTCCTGGCGAAGCCATAACTTTTGAAGAATATCGTTTAGTTACGGGTTCGGGCGAAGATGAGAAATATGCTAGCCCAATACAGACTTATACGCTACCAAAAGGGAACGTGACCGGACATGGAGCATTTGTCATTCATCACACAATGGAAGATGGAACCAATTATGCTTTTGTGTCAAGGTCGAATGATAGTAAGAATTATACCTATTCATTTAAAGGGAAGATACTTGCATCCAATAAGCCTGCATTGACCAATCTGAAAGATGTGGATAATAGTAAATTATTCAAGCCATGCTCTAAGAATAATATTTTCCCTGTGGGATCTGGTGATAAAAAAGAAGATAAACAAGACTCAAATATCACTATCTTTGACTATACGGATGGTAAGTTACCCGAAGCTGATAGAGTTCAACTCGGTGACTTCCTCAAAGACCTAGACGCTTATGACCCAACGATGAAAGTACATCTGTACTTCCTCGATCGTAAGAATCCTAAATTTGAAGAACAACGTCAGGAAGCCAAGAACGATCCTGTGACTTCGTTCATCTATATTTATGATGAAAATAGTAATCGTTTCGATCTCCAGTTTACCGACTACAACATTCCGCAGAATGTACTCGACTTCTTAGACAAACTGGCTATCGACCATGGAGAAGGGTCGCCACTTGACCTGTACATCAAAGCTTATGTGAACGATGCCCTCAAGCAACTGCGCGGAAGTATCCGTTATAAGACTGCTACCGAAACAGAACGACGAGCCTCCGAGATAGGTGTTTTCTTCAACTCGGCAGTATTCAGTATGCTCAAGTGCGTATCGGGCGAGGAGGCTGTGGCAGATCGGGGCATGATGGTAATTTTTGGTGCCGGATTCATGTACGAGATAGTCACCATGGTCAACGTGGTGGAGATATATCTCAGCATAGAGAAGGTGGGAGAGAAGCTATTGTTCAAGTCGACAGAGCATTTCCTGTACTTTGGTAAAGATATGATGGAGTTGAGCGGTGAGGTCTTGTCGGGGCAAGATGTAACCTTCGAGGAAGCTATTACCAAATGTACGCCTCCTATCTTGCGACTCAACGAGGATAAGAATCAGATGATACAGCAACTAGTTGTAGCCCTGTTATCCGATCTGAACGAAAACTGTGGCAACTTCTCTTTCGATGAAGCTAATGCGAAGGACCAGATTTTTGTCTATCGTGCCGGTCAGGCTACAGCCATTGCAGTTGCAGTAGCATATCCTGTCAAGGAAGGAGTTTACAAATTCTTAGATTGGAAAGACGCTCGCAAGCTAGGTAGCAAAACTGTTACGCGTGAAGGTGTAGAGGTAGCAGCTAAACAAGCGGATGAGGCTGCGAAAGTGGCGGATGATGTAGTGAAGCTAAGTCGTTCTGTTGTCACTGAAGGACTAGAGACATTAAATGGAGTTAAAGCCTTTAGAATGAGTAAAGGAACAAATTCTTCAAAAGTTGTGGTTATTGGTCGTAATATGGATGATGTTCGCTTATATAAACAAGGACTAGAATCTAAAGGCGTGAAAGTTGAAATATTTGCAGATGATGTTATACCAGAGGCTGCTCGTAATGAGGTTGCAGAGTTTGCTCGAAAGGGGATATGGGTAAAAGATTCTGATATTCCAGCAACTTTAATGTATAAAGCTAATAAAGAGTGGTTAGAGGTAATGATAAGAGAAGGATACACTATTTATGATATCGGTAATCTTAAATCATTGGCAGGAGATGGCTTAACCTCAAATTGGTATAGTGTATTTTATGAAATGGAGAGAGTAATAGTATTTCCTTAAAAATAGAAAAAATGAAAAAAGAAGAGAAATATCGTCTTTTTGTAGCAACTCTGAAAGATAAAATTAGTAATTATTTATCTAAAAGAAACTATAATTTTAAAGGAATTGAAATTATTCCAAGCATGGGTACAACCGAATGGTTATGTGTCCGATTTGAGAATGAAATTATCAAATATGATATAACCTTTAATTATTGGATAAAGAGTTTTAATGGAGATATATCTGAAGATATTAGTATAAGTATCTATAATTTATCGCACTATAGTATTATTGTTTACGAAATTTTCAAGTATGATGATATTCAATACCAAAATGATAAATTTTGTTTGTTGAATTATTCAGCAACATTTGAGCAGCAAGTTGAGCAATTTTGCGAATATGTAATATCCTTATTTGATAACCATTTACAAAGATGGATTACAGGTGAAAAATGGGCAGATATTCCCTTTGATTGGGGACCTTATAAATAGGATATCTCCGCTTCTGCCCCATCAGATTTGCAATCCGATGGTTGATTCAAGGGATTTAAAATTCCAAAAGGATAGCTTTCGGATTACAAATCCGAAAGGGCGGGTATAAAGTCTGGATTGAAAAGATGGCAAAGGAAGGTTATGATATCTATGATATTGGAAACTTGAAGTCTCTAGCTGGAGAAGGGTTGACATCTAATTGGTATAGCGGTTTTTATGAAATGGAAAGAATAATTGTATTCCCCTAATTGAGTATAAGTATGATGAATAAATATAAAATAGTAGAAAATATTATTGTATTGAGTGTAGGGAATTATCTACAAAAGCTGAATTATAATTTTCAAAAAACAGAAATATCCAAATCTTCTGAAAAAATGAAAAATTTTAATTTATACTTTGTCAACGATTTAATCAACAGAGAAGTTGTTATCTCTTATCTACCATTTGACATTAGAGGTGAGATAAATGAATATATGTGTATATTTATCCATAGACCTCCTAATGGATCATATACGATCCAAAATATATTCAATTTTGATAGGACCCAGTATGATAACAATAAATTTTGTCTCTTAAATTACACTGGAACTTTTGAAGAGCAGGTAGAACAATTTTGTGATTATATAATCTATTTATTTGACAATTACCTGCAAGACTGGATAACAGGTGAAAGGTGGGAGGATATTCCTTTCGATTGGGGACCTTATAAATAGGATATCTCCGCTTCTGCCCCATCGGATTTGCAATCCGATGCTTGATTCAGGGGATTTAAAAACCCCAAAGGATAGCTTTCGGATTGCAAATCCGAAAGGGCGGGGATTCCCAAGCTATGGATATACTTATGAGGGGGGAGCTCATCAATATGAATTTATTGATTATTTAGGTGGGACTAATTGGAAGTATTAAGCCTGCATGTAAGAGCTGTAATCCATTTTTAGAATATTTTGGAGTTGAAGAAATAAAAGTAAATATAAATATTAAATTTGAATAGTACTATGGAAACATTAGATAAAAGGCAGAAACTAGATGCTATATTACACTCCTCAGGGTGGTATCCTGGAAGAAGTATAAAATCAGAAGTGGAAAATTCTCCCATATATTTGTGCTATCCAAAAAAAATAAAAGATTTTATTGATGAATATGGGAATTTAGAGGTATCATATAAAGGTGAAACTATAAAAACTTTAGGGATTGTTTTTTTTAAAAATATTAATTTGTATAAGCTATATGATGATTATTTATTTGAATTATCTCAACCAATAAATATTGCTAATAATGACAATGAGTATTATTATTCAAAACTAATAGGTAAATTCTTATTTTCTGTAGCAGGATTGACTGAAAATAATGAATTGTTAATGGATGAAGATGGGCGTTTTTACATATATACTTTTATTCCAGAATTTTTTTGGATAGCAAATAATCCCATGGATGCTTTTGCATACTTACTATTAATGGGCGAAAACAATACAGCTATATTAGACGAAGAAAGTTTGAAATGGCTGCCTCCTGTAGGAAAAGAGTTGATCTGTGAGTTGCCAATAAATAAAGAATTAACTAAAAATCCATGGTTGGATTAATTGCCATAACTTTTATTTTCGGTTCGGCGTACTTCCGCCTCCATGAAGGCGGGCAGGTTTTATCTAAACAAGAAAAAGTAATTTCGTCCCATCGGATTTACAATCCGATGGTTGATTCAGGGGATTTAAAAACCCCAAAGGAATAGCTTAAAGAAATATGTCCTACAGGATGCTTTATCTTGGGTTTCATTAGTCGCTGTGTATGGAAGCTTTGTACAATGCTTTCAACACTGCCGAGCAATACACCGTCAAAGGAAAGAAGCTTGGCTTCTTCTTTATTCATTACATAGCGGACGCATCCATTAAAAGCTGCTCTTTTCATAACTTTTCCAATCATGTGACAGTTGGTTAATGATATTTACAATTACTGCTTTAAGATTTACCAGATCTTTAGCGACATGGGTAAAGCCCTCCTTGTTGGCAGCACGTGCCAGTTGGTTCAGGTTATTGGCTTCTCCTGAGAGCTTACGCAGGGTTTCCGCATCGCTTTTGCTGATTCGCTGAACAATCTTCCCCGAGAGTAAAACGGCACGTGTAAACTTGCTTAAAGTCACTCCTGCGTCTTTGGCTCTTTTCTTTAGTGCCTGATATTCTATTTCAAGAAAGCGGGCACTCAGCACTTTCTTTTTGGTCTTCTTTCCGACCAGAGATTTATTAGATTCAATAATATTTTTACTCATAAATGGTTCAATAATAAATTAAAAAAAATACTTATCAGATAGACCCTCCGAATAAAATTGCCGACCATCGGGAGCAATTTTCCTCTTTGGCGACAGCCAAAGCAAGGTGGGAAATGTATACATTTCCATAACCTTGCCATGAGCGGTCTTTAAGGGGGATAGCTGCTGCCCGAATCAGCAGATGGGGATAAATATACAGCCGAATAGCTGCTGTTCGGACAGAGGCAAAGGATCAGGATTCAGGAAACTTGGCACACTGAACAGGATGTTTTAACTGAGGTCAGTGCAATGAGTGTTTCCTTTCAAGGGACACCACAATAATTCATCGGTCGGGGAGCGCCTAACGGCTAGGGGGGAGACCACTCCTCCCGACGAGTGAAAAACGGATACTGTAAAAATCATCGTTGTGTATCCTCTTTTAGCTTTCTTAATCCCAGATCGACAATCTTAGGTTTGCCTGCTCTCATCCATGCGTCCAGTTCCTCCAAATCGAACCGTAATGATTTACGAACTCGTATAAACGGAATCGCATTTTGATTTACGAGGTTGTAGATGTACTTTTTCTCAAAACCTGTAAATTCACTGGCTTCTTTCAGTTTGACTAATTTCTTAGGATTTTCTTCTTTCTCTTTTTCTCTGAGAAAAGGAAATACTTTGGGTATAAGCTTTTCATCAATAACTTCACTTACCCATTTCTTAATGAGCTGTTCCAACGATTTTTTATTAAACAATTCTTCCATAAAGCAAATAATTTTGGTGATACAAAAAATTTCTATGGAGCAAATATCTTAATAATCAAAAAGTTATGGAATTAGAAGTGTTTATATGTATAATGCAGTGTAATACAGTGAATTATCGCACACTGAGATAGTGTAGTATTTCCTATATTATTCATAGTATTTGATTTTAGAATACTATTGTTCAGTTTAGACCGAAAATAAACAATTTGAAGTATAAAAAAATTGCGTGTTTTGCTCAGTATTAATAGAAAAACCCCCCTATAATGGAAAGTTTCCAATATAGGGGGACATTTATTCGAGAAAAAAATATCTTATTTCTTTTTTTGATCTAAAATTTTCAGAAAGGTGTTTCCTCTTTCTGTTATTTGGAATTTTTGAGATGGATGATTTATGTTATTGGGGATGGTATGCTCAATAAGTTTGTCCTCAATAAGTTTTGTGATTATTTTATTAAGCTGTCCTGAAACTTGTTTTTGTCCAAGTTCTACTGATAATTCCTTTCTCGATAAAGTCTTGTTTGTAAGTATTAATAGAATTTCCGCATATAATGTTTTGTTTTGCAACTCTTGCTGCAACTCTTGCTGTAACTCTTGCTGCAACTCTTGCTGTAACTCTTGCTGTAACTCTTGCTGCAACTCTAGCTGCTTAACAAACTCCTTTTTTATAAACTGAACCTGAAACGATAATCCTGTTTCTCTCCACTTAAATTCTATATCGGGATATTCTTTCAATTCGTCAGCAATCATTTTTAACCCATTTCCCCACTGGTCGATAATGCCTAGACGCTTGAAAACAGGTGCAATTATTTTATTCTTTGCATCAGACTGACGGCTTTCCATTGCCGAATAGTCAATAGATGGAGGAAGTAGTCCGGGGCTTGTAATCTCAATCATATCATCATAGATGGCAACTTTTATGTCTTTCCCTGTCAAAGAATAATCACGATGGACGACTGCATTCCGTATAGCTTCTCTAATGGCTTTAAGCGGATATTCCCAACGAGATATCGTATAAACGCCTTCAACTGTAGCCCCTTTATTGATATGGCGAAGAACAAAGTTGTAGGCTTCTTCGGCTTGCATCGAAATGTCTGTGCTTATAGTTTTCTGATCTATAAACGTTTCTGACTTAGTGCCTTTAAAACGTGCACATTCGATTTTGGCAAAGTGAAACAAAGAATTACGCAAATTATCATCCGAAAATAATATAAGTGCCTGAGTTGGATATAATACCCCCTCAACGTCTTTTACAAGTTCTAACTTTTTCAGTGCTTGGAGGTCTAAATCTTCACTTGCCTTATCCTTATATATTTGCTTGAAGCTGTCATATTTAATTGCGCTCAAAGGTTTGTCAAGTACAATTTCACTATCAAAAGACAGATTTCGTTTTCGTCTTTCAAGTTCGCCAATAATATTTTCATCCGCCTGACGATTGGTTGAGCCGACACGTATAAAAGTACCGTGTAATTTTCCTAAATCTTTCACATAATAAGGAGGAGTGTTTCCTCTGTATATAGTTACTCGTATAAGATGCTTGTCTCCTTCGGACAAAAATGTTATATCAGGAATTATTGTCGGATAACATTTGGTATAAATAATATTACTTATCTGCTCTTCGATGGAGGTCAAATCATCTTCGGGCAGACCAACCACTTCATGAGGATTATCTTTTATCCCTAGGAAAAGTTCGCCTCCTGCGTCATTTGAAAATGCCACAATTGTTTTGGCTAAATCTGAGGTTTTAGGCAATTGCTCCTTAAACTCTAATCGGCGACCTTCTGGTTGAGATAATATTTCTTTAAAATTCATATGTTGTGTATATCTAAATTCTTTGGTCTAATTAAAAACGAAAAACTCTTTTATCCTGTCTTTAGGCTTTATTTTGAGAAATTCATTTTGTGCGGTTTTTATTCTTTCACTCGTGTAATGTTCTAGTTTCTGATTCGGTATATTGGGATTTGGACGAAAGTTGGAAGTAATATATTCCATTATAAATTGATCTTTGCCATCAAAGCCCTGACGATATATTTTACCTATTTCAATCCCCTCTTCAACAAATTGAACCAATTTTATAAGCCCTTTACTCCAAATAAGTTTATTGACGGGGGTAGCTCCCATCATTATTAAAACAAAATCACTCTTATATTCAGACAGAACGCATTTGTAGGCTAATAGATTTTCCCAGACTCTTGCTATCCATTCGGGTTGACTTCTTGAAATATAGGGTATTCCTGTTTCTTCTTCTTTTTGTGCTCTGTATTTCGTAAATAGATAGTCTAAAGATTTCTCTGCTTTTGATTGCTTTTCCTTTGTTATAACATTCCTGTATATGTATTCCTTCAATTTTATTTCTTGTTCGGTCAAAAATTTAATGGCTTCATCAGCCGTAAATCCTCTTGCCTGTATTTGAAAATCCATGTAATGAGCATCAAAAGCAAAGTCGTTAAATTTCCATGAAAGGTATTCCACATACAGACAGATGCCCAAAAAGCCTTTTATGAAAAATGTAATTATTCTCCAACCGTAGCTGATAAGAAAGTTTTTATCAGCTACATTTTCATTATTCCGATTGAAATAGTCATTCAGCCGAGAAAGTTTCTTCCTTAAAAGTATTTTTCTATATGTTGCTAATTTATCCATTTGCGAGTTTAGTTAGTATTTCTGCAACATCTTTTTTCTGGTCTTGCGTAAAACCTCCTAAATATTGCTCTGTGGTAGCAAAAGAAGCATGCCCGAATCCTTTTGAAATATATGCTGTTGATACCCCATTTCGTAAAAGTGTTGTCGCCCACGAATGGCGTGCTACATACGTTGTGACTTTTGCATCTATACCCAAACGTTTAGCTATCCGCTTCATATAAGCATTAATACTGCGAATGGTTATATGAGTTGTATGATAGATATCATCGGGGGTCATAGTACTATTTATTACATCAAATATATGATTTTTATTCAAACGTTCTTTATTTCCCCATCGTTTAATTATAGCTGCTACTGGTTCGGATATAAATATTTCGAGAGGTTCTTGTATTTTTCGGGTTCGGATAGTTTTCTTCCGATGAAAATAAATAAAATTACCATCTATATTTTCATATTTCAAAGCAAATATATCAGCCATATTCATTCCGTTGCAATAGAAGCTGAAAAGCCATAAATCACGAGCTTTGGCTTCTTCCTCGGTTAAAGGTTCGTATTTAACTATGTCGGTAATTGCAGATTCGTCTAATGCCTTTTTGATATTGTTTGCTTTAGGAATTTCATATTTGCGATGGCTTTTCATACCGAAGGGGTATTGATCTTCGCTGATTATTTTATCGGCTTTAGCTATGTTTATGATAGCTCTTAATGATCGCAGATAAATTCCAATAGTTGTAACAGATCTTCCATTCTCCAACATATGCCGTTCATAAGAATTGAGAAAGTCTACCGTCACATTCTTAAATTCCAGTTTAGGGGAAAAGGAACGTAAAGATTTTAAAGCATCAATATAGGATCTGGCTGTGCCAATTCGTTTTTCATCTTCCAGTTTTCCAATGTATACTTCAAAGCTGCTATAAACATCCTGTTTGTCTGCCCTTTGTTTTATTTGCTTATCATAGAACAGTATTTCAAAAGTTTCAAAAGAAAACGTGTCGCCTAACAATTCAACAGTTTTGGTTGCTTTAACTCTTAGAGCATCCATATCAGATTTCAACTTCTTCAATACCTTATCTTTCAATTGAACCGAATTTAGCCTATCCCAATCTTCGACTGAGAGAGAAAAATCCGTATTATATCTTTTCTTCTGCTTATTGTAATAAATTACAAGTTTAACAGGACACCGTCCGTCCTTTAAAATTCTGCGAGTGTCAAAGAATAATGTTGCTGTAGGTTGTTTGGAATAAAAGGTACTCATGGCATTGTCAATTGAAGTTTTTTATGGCTCGTGGTGCAAATTAATTTGCACCAAAATTTGCACCACAAGTGTACAAAATATAATGATAATTTGCACCACGGTTAATATTTATTAACATTTTTAATGTTTGTAAATAACTGTATATCAATTAATAATGAATAATTCTGAAATAGAATGAAATGGCTTAAATCTGACTCATAATCAGGGGGTCCCTGGTTCAAGCCCAGGTGGGACCACTTCAAAACCAAGCAGTTACAAACATTTGTAGCTGCTTTTGTTTTTTCATTGCACACGTTTTGCACACAGCTAGGGGCGAGCTGCACACACTCTCAAATCCTCATTCATTTTTATAATTATTGATATACAGCTTCACTTCACTCACTTGCTTCACTTTCCCCTTTTTATAGCGTATAATAATAGAAAACAAGTTCACTTACTTCACTTGCTTCATTCTAAAAACTATCTTGTATCGAATATCTAAGTAACGTAAAATATTTAATGCGATGTTTTACAGCCATAACTAACTATTGCTGTTATGGATAACAAAGCAATAAAAAGGTCTGTGACCTTAAATCAAAAACAACCGATTTATGTACAATTACAGAAGGGACGGCATCACCATAGCCGCAGTATTGAACAACAGAACCAAGCGTGCAGACGGCAATTATCCGGTTCGCATACGAGTCAATCATAATCGTGCCCGAAAGTATCTCCCCACAGGCAAGAACTTGACTCAGCAGGAATGGAATACCCTATCTAACACACGTTCCAGAGCATTATCAGACATCCGAAAGAGCATCGAGGAATCATTCTATGTCGTAAAGGAGAACATAGACGCTCTTTGCCAAAAAGGCGAGTTCTCTTTTTCTTCGCTCGATAGACGTTTGGGAAACGGTTCGGGCGGAAGTGTGAATAAGGCTTTTGATGCCAAAAATAAAACAATTGGAGGCAGAGGGTAGAATCGGCAGTAAAGAACTCAACGTAAATACGCTGCTACTTCTAAATCAATTCGCAGGAAAGGATATCCCCTTTGATATTATCACCGTTCCCTGGTTGAAACGTTGTGAGGCATTTTGGGCGAAAACCAAGAATACAACTACAATCGGAATGCACATGCGTAACCTGAGGGCAATAATGAACGAAGCAAAACGAGCAGGCGTTCTCAAGGACAGCCAGTATCCGTTCGGTAGAGGCAAATATGAAATCAAAACGGGAGACTCTATCAAGAAAGCACTATCCATCGATCACATAAAGCAAATCTTTCACTTTATACATGACAATGAGGTTATCCTGAAATACAAGGATTTATGGCTGTTTATATATCTGTGCAACGGATTGAATGTAGCCGATATGGTTAAACTAAAATATGCAGACATCATCGATGATGAGATATGCTTTGTCAGGCAAAAGACTTGTAGAACAACCAAGAACATTAAACGCATCCGAGTTGCCCTGCCCGATAAGCGTCAACAGCTTTCTTCACCGATCCGTGAAGCAATAGTAATTGTTCTGCCTGAGCATAATCCAATCCTAGTTCTTCGATCACCATGCGTGTGCCGCGATCTACTAACTTCGCATTCGACAACTGCATGTTTACCATACGATTTCCCTTTACTCTGCCCAACTGAATCATGGTGGAAGTAGTAATCATATTACATATCATTTTCTGACCTGTACCAGATTTCATGCGCGAACTTCCCGTCACATATTCAGGACCTACTATCATTTCTATTTTTACATCGGCTTCGTCCGAGATGGGCGAATCGGGATTGCTCGATACCGATGCTGTCAAGATGCCTCTTTTACGTGCCTCGCGCAATGCGCCTATTACATATGGAGTTGTTCCCGATGCAGCAATACCGATTACAGTGTCTTTGTCATTTATTCCGTACTCCTCCAAATCTCTCCATCCTGCTTCGAGATTATCCTCTGCTTTTTCCACAGGGTTACGCAAAGCGGTGTCTCCTCCAGCTATCAAACCGATAACCATAGTAGGGGGCATCCCAAATGTAGGTGGTATTTCAGAAGCATCAACACTCCCAGACGTCCGCTTGTGCCTGCTCCCATGTAAAATATGCGCCCGCCTTCTTTCATGCGCGGTACAATTTGAAGTACTAGTTTTTCTATTTCAGGGATCGCTTTACGAACAGCTAAAGCCACCTTCTGGTCTTCACGGTTGATGTCCGTCAATATTTCATGAACCGACTTTTTTTCCAAATCATTATAAAATGATGGTTGCTCAGTTATTTTTTCAAATGCCATAATTGTTTAGTGTGTTACAGTTGTTTTTTTAGGCTAAAAGTTGATCAATCCGGGCATTGGAGATTGCTCTATCTGACCGATCTGAATATTCAAATCGGCAGCTACATCTCGCAATATATATTGGAAATGATAGGCAATAGAACCCGTGAGATGCACTTGATTGTTTTTGTAATCATATTGCATTACGTTCTTCATAAAGAAGTCTTTGAATGCACTATATATGAGCTTGTAGATAGTTTTATCTTCCACATGCTTTTTCAAGAATGGAGTCAGGCTAGCCAAAAACCGATTCGCCAAAGGTTGTTTATACACACGCTCCAATATAACAGCAGGAGACAATTCATACTCTGCCAAGAACTCTTCTTTCAACCCCGCAGTCAACTGATTCTTCAAGCAAGCACCTACAAACAAACGTCCTAAAACTGCACCACTACCCTCGTCGCCCAACACATAGCCTAGAGGCGACACATTGTCTTTAATGCCTTCCCCATTGTAGAAGCAAGAGTTAGAGCCTGTACCAATTATACATGCTATACCCTCATCACTACCACAAAGTCCTCTTGCCGCAGCCAAAAGATCGCTACCTACTTCGATGTTAGTTGCACTAATATTGTCTGCTATCGCAGCTCTAACGATTTCATTTTTTTCAGGGAAAGCGCAACCCGCCCCAAAGAAATGAACTTCACGGATCGAGTAACCTTCGAGCTGAGGTTTCAAATCGTTCTTCAACTCCGCACTGATCTCTTCGCGCGTCGAAAAAAACGGATTTGCCCCCTTCGTAAAAACCTGCTTTACCAAGTTACCCTTATCTACCAAACACCAGTCAACCTTTGTTGACCCTCCATCTGCCAATAGTATCATAACTTTATATCTTTATGTAAATTTTCTTTTTATATAATTGATTTCCGATTATCCAATTGAATCCTACAAATAACAATGCAAACACAAGAGAACCGAATAGGTCTCCCAAATAGGGTTACAAGCATATCTTGTACAAAAACGTTTTGAGGCTCATCCAACCCTCTGCGTATGGCACTTGAATGTTTGCTATCAAGATAGAAAGCACGCCCGCCATCACATATATGAATAAAGGATTAACACCGAATGACTCGAAAAACACGCTCCATTTCTTATGCCTTTTTATATCTATTGTCCAGACCAATAGGCTTAAGAGCAAAGATGCTAAACCACATGTGATTATCACATAAGTAGGTGACCATATTTTTTTGTTGATCGGGCAGCCGTAGCTCAACAAGAACCCGGCGAATGTAAGTATAGTGCCTATGATAAATAACTTTTCGATACGTTCGTGATTATCTTTGGTGTCGAGTAATACTTGCCCGCACATAAAGCCTACCATCACATGACATATAGCCGGAATGGTGCTCAACAATCCTTCGGGATCGAGGAACACTCCGCCATCGTTGTACATGTGATTAGTACCCAAAATGGCTCTGTCAACTACCGAAATAATGCTATCTTCACTAAATTCGAATCCATTGCCAAATAGCAATACGAAAAAGTAGCCTAGCAATGTTGTTGCTATAATGTAGGGGATATAACGGTGCTTGACAAATATGGCGACCAACGATGTGATACCATAAGTCAATGCCAAACGCTGCATCACCCCAAGGATACGAAGATTCGCAAATTGCGTTACCGATTCGCCCAGTCTACTAAAGAAACTCATTTCCTCTGCACCAAGTTTTACAAAAGTGCGCATCGAAAGCGAAAGCCATGCAATACCCACCCCAATGAGAAATATAACCATGGTGCGTTTCAATATCTTAAGCAAAGTAGGAATACTCGACTCGAAATTCAATTTCTTAAGCGAAATATAAGTCGATATTCCCATGATGAACATAAAGAACGGAAACACCAAATCGGTAGGTGTCAGTCCGTGCCATGGAGCATGTTGGAGTGGAGCATAAATAGCCCCCCACGAACCCGGATTGTTTACCATGATCATGCCTGCAATCGTGATACCTCTCAAGATATCGAGAGCCAGCAGTCGGCTACTTTGTTTTTTCTCCATAACTCTTATTTTTTAAGATTATTTGTAAAAATAATATTTTTTCGATTTCTGTTTAAATGGTTCAACCTCCTTGTACCAAAAATCTTTTATATCTTCAAATCTATTATTCTTTGCAAATGTGGGGCGAACATAGTTACTACCCGTAACTTTGTCGAACATATTGAAACGCTTTTCATCCGCATTATCAAAGATAGCCTTATCGGGATACAATCGAGCAATCTCTTGCATTACATAAAATTGTATCTCTGTTAATTTCACTTTCTCGTAATCAATAATATGTACCTGTATCCCCTGATTTAATTTACCCTGACCAACTGAATAGAACGGTTTGAAATATATTGGACGAAAGTGTACACCTGGCAATTGTAGATCATTCATAGCCTTGGCTAAGACTTCGGCTTGCAACCATTCGGCTCCAAATAACTGGAATGGAATCGTATACCCAACTCCTATCGACACATAGCCCAACTCTCCTAATATACCCGAAACGGGGTAATACATCGAAGTCTGATATTGAGGTACATGTGGCGATGAAGCAATCCATTGCAAACCTGTTTTTTCATACGTCATATTACGCTTCCATCCTTTCATTTTCACCACTTGCAATTGGCATTGCTTCGACAACATTTTTTCGCCGTTGAGCAATTCCGCTAATTCGCCACAGGTAAGACCATACAAATAAGGGTTTTTAAATTGGCTGACCAATGAGGTCAAATTATCATCTACCAGATTTCCCTCTACTTTATTTCCGCCAAGCGGATTGGGTCTATCCAAGACAACAAACTCTACATTGTTTTCTGCTGCCGCTTGCATAGCCAAGCCCATAGTACTGATATATGTAAATGAGCGACATCCAATATCCTGGATATCATAAACAAGCACATCTATATCCTTGAGCATATCGGGGGTCGGCACTTTTGTTTTTCCATGCAACGAATACACCGGCAGGTTAGTATTGGGGTCAACAGCATTGTCTACATCATCTCCTGCATGAGCATCACCCCTCACTCCATGCTCGGGAGCAAAGAGAGCTACCAAATTTACATTAGGAGCTTCGTGAAGAATGTCGATTGTCGACTTCAAGTTATTATCTACCCCCGTAGGGTTAGTCAATAATCCGACCCGCTTACCTTCCAATATTTTGAACTTTTGCTCCTTAAGAACTTCTATTCCTGTTTTGATCGTAATCTTTTGAGCAAATGACATTATAGCCACACAGCTGAAAACGAATGCTATTATTATTCCTTTTTTCATATTCTTTCTTTATTATTCCTCTTTACTTTCTACCTCTTCTTTTTTCTTTCCATAGCTAGGGTCTATCTTCAATAATGATACGGCTATGATAGGGATAGCGCTACATATCATTACCCAAACAAAAGAAATGCTTATATCCTAACAACTCTTGCAACCATCCGGCAAACATGCCCGGGATCATCATACCCAATGCCATAAGTCCTGTACAAAGGGCATAGTGTGCAGTTTTTCGTTCTCCATCAGCAAAATACATCATGTAAAGCATATAGGTAGTGAATCCGAATCCATAACCAAACTGTTCAATAAATATACAAATGTTGATCAGAAAAAGACTTTCTGTTGTAGAATAACTCAAATAATAGACAAATGTAAGACATGTAAGTGTCATACTCATGGTCATAGGCCATATCCATCGCCTTAGTCCTCCTCTCGAAGCTGCAATTCCTCCGATAATTCCCCCTAATGTTAACCCGATAATTCCTATTGCTCCATAAACAAAGGTAGCCTCTCCTGTGGTTAAGCCTAGTCCTCCAATTTGGCGAGAATCGAGCAAAAATGGATTGATCAACTTCAATAGCTGTGCTTCGGCAAAACGGAATGTGAGCATGAAAAATAAAGCGACCAATATCTGTGGTTTAGTAAAGAATGAAAATATCGTTTCCCAAAATTCTCTAATAATAGAACTGGCTGTGATATGTGAATGAGTTATATCCGATTCGGGTTTAGGTAATTTAAAACGATGATAGAAACTAAAGGCTACGAATAGTCCGGCTAATACGAAGAAAGTAATGGACCAAGCAAATGGGATATTGCCTGATACTCCTTTATATTCTACATGACTATTCTCGGTCAA
>JAGWCC010001876.1:0-10885 GCA_022651775.1 Drusus annulatus
TAAGGGAAGTTTTTCTAGTCACTTTAAAAAATAAATAAAAATGCAGTGAATACCGCACAAGAGTCCCAACTGCTCCCAGCCGTCTAGAACCAGTTTGACTATGACATCCCCAATCGGGGCATGTTGCGAGGCTGAATGTAGGGGTGAGGGGAAGGGGATGGGGAAGAAGAAGATTGGGAAGTACCTAGCTATTTAGATGTAGTCACCAACTAAAGCCATTTCAAGCAACGTTTCGATTCAGAATGGCGGTCTTTCACCAGGGCGATACTTGGAGTATTTACCACTCTGAAACGGGCCGCAAATAAACTTTTACATTATTTTATATGAATTAAATGTTTTATGACACATATTAATAAAATAAAAGTTATTGGCGCACGCCGGGTTTGAACCCGCGCCCTTTGGATTCGTAGTCGAGCGTCTTACCACTCGACTGTGGAGGCTGTCAGTCACAAGGTTACTAGTCACCAGAACAACAAACAGAACCAGTGAGACTATGGCATCCCCAATTGGGGTGTTGTTCTATGTCGCTGATAATTTCACGCAAGGCCGCCAACACAAGCTTCTGTTTTTTTCCCAGGTGCAGAACTAACTAACGAATGGGAAAACTTACTATGTTAATTAACTGCCTCGCAGGAAATGTGTATATTTTTCGCATAACCTACAACAAGTTTAAGCAGTAACTAATAAGCAATAGCTATTCAGTTTTAACTTTTTTATCTTCTTACTTAAAACATATTTTCTGTTTTTTAACTACTTTTCTGCTATTTTTACCAGAATTTTATCTTTGTATAATTATTATTACAATTTTTCTGTATTTTTATCGCTTTTGCAATGTATTGGTTTAAAACTGTTTTTGCAAAATAAATAAGAAGTTTAGGAATTCCTGAATTCAGATCTGGTCACAGAACACGGCCAAAGCCATTTCAAGCAACGCTTCGATTCTGATTGGTGGTCTTTCACCGGGGCGATACTTCGTGTATTTTTTTACACTGAAACGTGCCGCAAATATACTTCATATTAATTAAATGTGTTATGACACAAATTAATTAAATAAAAGTTATTTGCGCACGCAGGGTTTGCACCCGCGACCTTTGGATTCTTAGTCGAGCGTCTTACCAAGTAAGTATGCACAAGTAGACAAGTAAAACATTATAGGAAGTATTCTTAACAATAAGACAAAATTGTTAGGTTAGGTTAGGTTAGGTTAGGTTAGGTTAGGTTAGGTTAGGTTAGGTTAGGTTAGGTTAGGTTAGGTTAGGTTAGGTTAGGTTTAGGACAAGTATAATATTATAGGAAGTATTATTAACAATAAGACAAAATAGTTGGGTTATAAATAGGTAGGCAATCAACAATAATTATAACTAGCATATAAAAACAAATCCCACGTGGTTTTTACGAAGAAAATTTCTAAAAACTTTTGTATGTATGAGCAATTTTTCCATCTAACGTGGCAGAAGACGGCTTACGGTATTAATACTATCAGATATGGTTACTCTTTTTAATTACCATTTTTCCGTACCTGGGTAAGTAAACGCAAGTTTCAAAATCATACCAAGTAATTTTACATTAATTAACACGTGAATTTATTTTGTAATAAATTTCAGAGCGTTCCAACTCCGTTCCTCTGACTGTATGTAATTTCCCATAGCCTGCCTCAACACAGCCTCAGGTTAACCAAATACGTAGGTTTTCCTTAGCATTTACATCTGTGAATGTCGAACTCGCTCCGTTTACCAGTTACATTATTGATGTGAATCATCGCCTCGAAAGCACAACACTTGTCATCGATCAGCGACAGTTTGCTTTGACACGGAGCTGGTTACTTATTCAGCGCTTATCTACCTGCTCCCTCCCCCGCCTCAGTTCCCCGTTCCAGTTCCAGTTCCCGTGATGGATGGCGGATAAATGCTTAATACGAGCGGTTGACTCACTCGCATGTTCGAAATCTGATTGTAATCAAAAGATATTTCAGTATTGACATTAAGTTTTTTTTTAAACTTTTTAAACATTTTTTTCAACCAACATTCTCATCCTAATATGCAAGAGTCAAATTAGTAAAGTGATGCTGTATAACTGTTTTTTTTTTGTGTAATATAAGTTTTTTTTTACAATAAGATATAACATAATTGTTACAATTTTTTGCAAAGTGTATTACAAAATAAAAATTTAAACGATTCCACTCCTGTATGGAACATATATACATATTTATAATAACTTTAAGAAATTAAGAAAAAAAATATCGTGTAAAAATATTTTGGAGAGAAAATAAATAGTATAAATATTAATATAAAATATGAAAACTTACATGTAATTTTTTTAATTAATAATAATAATAATGATTTTTTTTTTCTTACATTTTTAAAATTATGTATAATATAGTTCTCTCGTTGTAGTTGAATTGACGATAAAATAACAAACTAACTAACCGTCACGCCGTTTATCTGCAGGAGTAGGCAGAGAGGATGCCCTGCCACAACACACACTCCTTACTTCATTCACATCCATACGTCGTCTCATACACACTCTTCTGTTATTCTGACTCTCCACATGACCCGATTCAAGTATTTGATTTACTTGACCGTGCCATGTCCTTCTCAAGCGTCCTCGACTTCTTCTTCCATTCACTTTCGCATGATATGTTTTTTTTTCACACGCCTTTCTTCGTGCATTCGCTCTATTAAATTAAATTATAGTTCTCTTTTTATAATTTATCATCGAAATATGTTATTATTATTTAAATCGTGCTATAAATATAATTGATTCGGAATCATGCTTTTTTTCCACATTGGTTACGAGAGCAATAATTTCTTCAAGCACTTAACAAGACGGCGTTAACGCTAATACAAAATCAGTCATAAAATAAATCAAAACCCACAAAGCCGTACCTATTTGAAACTCTTCATTGAAAGAAGGTGATTGAAAAATTGAATTATGTGATTGATAATCTTTGAGCTGTAATTTATAAAGATCATTACATCCACGTCAAAACATTAGTTTATCATTGTCCATGCATAACCCGCATGCATATCTTGTTACGGGAATCATTAATTGCCGTATCGTATGTGGCCGCCCCTGCATATCGAATCAATTACAATTGAACAAGTAATTAAAAGCCAGAGAGTATATTAAATCAGTTGCCGCCCTGTTGTTCGGGCGGCCCTAATAAATCATCCGCAGGGCTGTCCACAGGCCGGGCCCGCCGGACTGCCGGCCGTCCCGGACCGTCCCGCACCGTTCGCCGGACCGCCGGTCGGTTGACACCGAAACGCAAAAAAAATAATAATATGTGAAGTGTGTCAGCTCGCGTGTTCGTAGTTTTCAGGCGTCATTGTCAGTATCAACAATACTAATTATGGGTATGATTCTCCAATGTCCAGAATGTCAGGACTTGTTAACCCAAACCATAGTCTTGAAATTTTTGGGAGCAGTCTAAATGATTTTTGTCATTCTTTACGACCCTACCAAAACTTTGACTAGACCATGGCTTGAATGTTCTCTCTTATGTTTATTTTGCCTTATTTTTGTCATCGCTTCATTTATTTTAATGTGTATGCTTTTCCTTCTCTGTTGCTTTTTTTTGTATTTCGTGTTTTATATGTATTTTTTGTAATTGGACTTTAGTCCGTTAATTTATAAATAAATAAATGTAGACAAACAGCAGTTCGATGAATTTTATTCGTCATATGTCTTTGTCGAAATATATGGCCAACCAGAAATACTGGCGTGAGTTTTTTGGATACCTATCTACCTACCTACCTACCTGTTTCAATCTGATCAATAAACATACCTAACGCAACGAATCAATTGATACATAAAGTTAATTCATCATTCAGAATCGAAACGTTGCTTGAAATGGCTTTAATGGAAAAAAAAACAGGTATTTCCCGACCTTCCCCTTCCCCTTCCCCTTCCCCTTCCCCTTCTTCCCCTTCCTTCCCCTTCCTTCCTTCCTTCCCCTTCCTTCCTTCCCCTTCCCCTTCCCCTTCCCCTTCCCCTTCCTTCCTTCCCTTCCCTTCCTTCCTTCCTTCCTTCCTTCCTTCCTTCCTTCCCTTCCTTTCCCTTCCTTCCTTCCTTCCTTCCCCCCCTTCCTTCCTTCCCTTCCTTCCCCCTTCCCCCCTTCCTTCCCCTTCCCTTCCTTCCCTTCCCCTTCCCCTTCCCTCCCCTTCCCCTTCCCCTTCCCCTTCCCCTTCCCCTTCTCAATATCCTTCCTCTTCTTACTGTCTTCAATCTCACAATATACCCCGATCGGGGATACCGTAGTCCCACTGGCTGCAGACGGTTGAGAGCAGATGCGACTCTTGTGCGCTATTCACTATAAACAAAAGAAAGTGATGATAGAAGTGTCACGATTAACAGATGCCCGTTGGAACCACAGTATCATCAGATGACGTCTTTGGTCAGGAAAGGGAATCAGAGGTCGCCCACAGATAAGATGGGCTGAAAATCTAAAAAGTTTAAAAAATGTTGAAAACTGGATTCCAGAAAGATAAGAAAAATAAGAATATATTTTCGTAGAAAGCAATCACATTGTGGATTGACATATTTAAGGAAAATTAAATAATGACTTTGTATGAGACCACCTCTTTCAATTAATATTATCTATCACTTTGTTTCTATTTCTTTCTTATAATTTTAATTGTTATTCTATTGTTTTCTCTCTCTTATCTTAGTTAATTTAATATTATGTTCTCCCTCTGTATGTATATATAACTGCACACTTGGTATTTTGCTTAGTTTAATTTTTTACATTTTATTATAAATTTGTGGTCTTATACAAAGTTATTATTTCACTTTCATTAAAAATAAAAATATTAAAGAAAGACTAAAATAAATTAATCAATATCTCGTCAAATTTTGTACAGCCCTGTTTGGATAAGGGATTCGAACCTTTTAACGCACTTGTTAAGACAAGATTTATACATTTGAAGCATTGTTGTCTTTGTAGATAAAGAAACGATTTCTTTTCTCTCCTGCATAAATACGATACATACTTTGTAGCCGGACGGTCGTCAAATAACACGTGTAATCGTCCGAGTTACTTCGTTCCGAACCGCCCTGTAGTGGCGGATATTTAGTGAAATAAAAGAGGCCATTAGTGAGACCGTGTACTGTATTATACATGAACTGTTAACAGAATCCAATAGTTGAAAAAACAAACTACACATTGTTGCTTGCTATGTTTTAAAATGAGACCGTAACAGTTTTTTTGTACATGTAGTTTTTTTTAAATTATTTTTTTATAGTGTATACCGCACAAGAGTCCCAACTGCTCGCATCCTTCTAGAGCCAGTGGGACTATAGCATCCCCAATCGGGGTATGTTGTGAGGCCGAAGGCAGTGGAGAGGGAAAGGAGATGGAAAAGAGGAAGGTCGGGAAGTACCTAACTATTCAGAGCTGGTCACCAAACACGGATAAATATTTTTTAAGCAAAGTTTCGATTCTGAATGGTGGCCTTTCAACAGGGCTATTCTTAGAGAATCGACCACTCGGGAACGTGCCGTAAACCATTTAATATGAATTAAATGTGTTATGACACATATTAATTAAATAAAAGTTTGCTTTGTAAGAACTTTTAAAAGCACTTTGTCGGTAGTTTGTAGCATTTAGGATAACCATTATATATATATATATATATATATATTTATATATATATATATATATATATAGAACACATACACTTTGTTTTTAACCACTTTTTTTATTTAATATTTTGTCTACCGGTTTCGGAAGTACCCTTCCATCATCAGGACAATATTAAATTAATCTGAAATACAAAATACTGAGATAAATATACATATTTAGGAGTTGGAAGGAGAAGGAGTAATTGAGGAGATTATGGGAATAACCGAGCGGTTTATTGGAAAAAAATATTTAGGATAGGACTATAAGATAAATTAATTTGATTGTTTAAAATATTGCATTTATTGTTTAATGATTTTCTAATTTCTAGTGCTTCTAAGTTATCTAATTTTATCCCTTTATTGCAACGGTGAAGAATTTTAACCCCTGTATCCCTATTAAAATCATGATTAGTAGTAATGAGGTGATTGGCGAACTCTGAAAAATTATTGTTTTTTAAGCATCTTAGATGTTCACTTATTCGAATGTTCACACTGCGAGATGTCTTACCTATATAATATGAAGGACAATTATTACAAGAAATTTTATAAATGCCAGAATGACTTAATTTATTATCCCTATCTTTAGTATTTTTCAATAATATACCTATGCTATTATTTGTATAGAACTTGCCATATTTATAAATATCTATTTATAAATATGGCAAGCCACAAAGTTAATGCTTTTTACGAATATATATATATTTATATTTATTTATATAAATATAAATATATTTAATGGTAATACATTATGTGTAAATGGCATTATGTTAGTGACTTAACTCTAGTTATAAGTATTAGGCACAAGTTAGTATTAAGTCAATATTATGAAATCTTAGTTTTAATATTTCACACTTAATAACCTAACCTTATAAAACTACGATAAAATAATATATAATTGCTATGTATGCAAATTAAAACTATCTAAAATCATGAACAAATGTTCAGAAATGGGTACAACAGTCCATATATACATCAATAGATTAAAAAAACAATTTACTTGGTGGCTATTACTGCGGGGTTTCTCTAAATTAGGTGTTTATTCTTCTTCTTCTTCTTCAAGTGCCTTCTCTTATCGGAGGTTGGATATCATCTCGGAATCATAAATAATTTGACCGCCTGCTTGGTCGAGTAGTCAAGAACCTCGACTACGAAGCCGGTTCAAGAACCGGCGTGCACAAATACATTTAATTTAATTAATTTGTGCTATTTCACATAAGAAAAAATAAAATAAAATACATATCATATTTGAGGCACGTTCTAAAGTGGTAGATACTCTCAGTTTAGCCCTGGTAAAAAACCGCCATTCAAAATCGAAAGGGTGATTAAAATGACTTTAGCGCACTTGGTGAGCAGCTCTGAATAGCCAGGTAATTCACAACCTTTCTCTTCCTCATTTCCTTCCTCTTCCCACGCCCTTCAGATTTCTTAATTTTTCACTACTTTTTTATTATTTTTTTTTAACCTATGCGTGTGTGACTTTCATTTCTAACATTTTTTTTTTCTCTTGTTTCAGGTAAGCTTTTTTCATTACAATTCCGAACTTCGAATGGAGATGCTAATGGTATGTAGTTTTCTTTATCTACCTCTTGTTCAGTTTACACGTTCATTGGAGGTTAAAACTTATTTAAAAAAAAAAAAAAACAAATCGCTGAATTTAAAAAAAATAAATTCTTCTGATACATTTATCAAAGTATTTGCAAAATTCACGGGCATTCCGAGGGCCGAGGGTCCTGCAGGATTTCGGCGAAAGGGACCCGTATGGCCAGCGGTCGGTGGTCAGGCCGACCCTGGGAGGGACAAAGCATCCCGCAGATTATCGTAAAGTGAGGTTTGAAACCTTCAACAGGAATCCCTACCCAACCCCTGTTCAGCGTTACGATCCTTTTTTACGAGCAAATACTTAAACCACTAACTGACCACTTAGATGTGTTAGCACGTCAACTGTCCTCATTCACAGTGAAGTAAGTAACATTTCGTATTAATAAATATATACGGCGCTTTTGAGGAGTTTTTTTGTCAAAAACGACGCTATAAAAATCATCTATAATTATTATATATAATTTTTTTTTTTTGCTAACCCGAGTAATGTAGTTTTTGAACGGACTTTTTAACTCCTAACGTTTCGGACAAATGTGATTGTCCTTCTTCGACGTTTTCCGGGAAGAAATGACACAGCTTCCGTGGTCGAGTGGTAAGACAAAAAATATATATTTGATGAAATGATAAAATAACATTGTATAAGATCTCGAATATTATTTTTTTTTTTTATGTTCCACCCGTTTAGCTTAGCCTAAGTATCATCAGAGTACAAAATTAAACTAAACAAAAAACAAAAGTGTGTGGTTATAAATACATACACAAGGAGAACAAATTATAAAATAAAATAACAAAGCAATGAGAAAACAATAGAATAACATTTAAATATGGGGAATTTCGGTCCAAACTGAAAACTTACCTTTTCAGACTCTCATATCCTTAAATTCATTAAAAGAATCTCAACATAATCTGTCTCTCGACGAATCACCTTTAGATATTCAAGTTTCAACCAAACCTTGTATTGTACGACAAATTCAGAAAGTCCATTTTTTTAATTTCGCTCCCATGCCCTGAATCAGAAAAAAAAAAAAAAAAAAAATTTGGAATTTTTTTTTATTTTTAAATCACATTTATAATTTTAAGTTAATAAGTGTCTATCTGATGGGACCTGCTAGGTAAGTATGTTCCTGTATATTTTCTTATTTTAACTAGGAATTAATATGTTAAAATAGAAAATAAGATCTGTACAGCGCCTTTAAGGTGATATTTCACAAAAACGGCGCAATACAAGTCATCCAAATATTATTATTATCATCTGAAGTGAGGCTGAAGGTGGTGGGGAGGGGAAGAAGATTGGGAAGGGAAAGGTTGGGAAGTATCTGGCTATTCAGATCTGGTCACCAAACACGGCTAAAGCCATTTTAAGCAACTTTTCCATTCTGAATGGTGGTCTTTCACCAGGGCGATATTTAGATTATCTACCACTCTGGAAAATGCCGCAAATATACGTTTTTATTATTTTTATATGAATTAAATGTGTTAAGACACATATTAATTAAATAAAAGCTATTGGCGCACGCCGGGTTTGAGCCCGCGACCTTTGAATTCCTAGTCGAGCGTCTTACCACTCCACCATGGAGGCTAAATAAATATTGCGTGAAATCACCAAATAACACAACTCGTTTCAATCTTCTGAATAAAGTCATTCAAATATCGCATCCCTCTCGAGTTAAGAAAACATCTAGTGGTATTAAATATATGTCATGTCTCCCTATTTATCTTGCACCATCTAATCCCCATGATATGTTTACCTTTCGCAAATGTATTTAATTACAAACACTTATTCCCTCTCGTCTGAATCCGCCTCACTTGGAATTATATCCAATTGTATAATAATCGTCCCCCTGTTCATATCTTGCGCCTCTATCTCATTACGGCCAAATCACCCGTGGCTTAGTACCAATTTTGAAGCATTCAAGAGGGTCGTTGGTTACAGAAAGATATTTTTAAATTCCCTCCGAGGTCTTTTCATTAAAATCTCATCATTTGGTACTTAGCAGCCCTCAGATTCGAACCCTCGATCGAGGAGGCTGCGCCTTCATAGCAGCCTTTGCGACTAGGGAAGCAGTTGTATGAATCATTTTTAGAGGGATTCACTCTGAGTGATAATTTTTTATGATTCTTCTCTAGAGTGCAAACTGCAAGGAGGCAGTGTAACTATTTCTTCAATAAACCGGAATGTTGAAGCTAAAGAAAGTTGGAACCTTGAGAGAAATGGGGAAGAGAAAGGTTGAAAAGTACTTGGCTATTATGATCTGATCAGGAAACTCCATAAATGAAGGACTAAACGCTGTTGGCGCAAATAAAAAAAGTCCAAAGACGCGAATCTAGCACCCAACAGTGAAGTGCTCAAACCAACCCTGATGTATGGCAGAGAAGCATGTAAGAGGAAGAATAAAAACAGACCGAATGCTGTAGAAATGAGATCCCTGATGCGTATGTGCGATAAAACCACGTAAGACCGTGTTAGAAATGTGTGGATATCTGGAAAAAATGCAAGGCTGATGTAAGGGTAATTAATAGGACCAATAAAAGGACGCTTAGATGGTTTGGGCATGCCGAGCGAATGAATGAAGAAAGGAGTGTGAAAAAAATATAGACGCGAAAGTAAAATGAAAAAGAAGTCGGGGGCGTCCGAAGAAGACATGGCACGATCAAGTGAATCAAATACTTGAGTCGGGTCATGTGAATAGTCAGAATAACAGAAAAGTATATATGCATGTGAATGAAGCTAGGAGTTTGTGCCAAGACAGTTGTATGAGGGTCCGTCCTCTCTGCCTATCCCTGCCTATCCCTGTGGAGAAACGGTATGATGGTTAGGTTATGTTAGTTTATCATTGAACATAGTTAAAACTATTTCCTAACTAAGTTTTTCTTGCTCGAATCTAATGATAGTACGTTTTAGCACTTGTCGCTTTTCGCACATGCACTTTTGAATTACCATTTTTAACATTTCTTTTTCAAATCCACATATTTTTATCTCATTTTAAAAACAGTTTTAATGAATACCAAAAGCCTTAAACACTAACATTTAAAAATAGGGAAAAAGGTCGAAAACGTTTACAAAAAAAATCACGCTCTAATAACATAGTTCGCATTTTGTATCTTGTTATCACCCGAATAAATCTCCGACTCAAACATCTAAAGGATAATCCTCAGCCTAAAAAGATGTAAAAAAAATTCGGCGATGTTTTCACCGCACATTGTTTTTATCCTATCTTATCCCCAGTGGCGTGCAGAGTTTTTGATGTAGGTAGGCAGCAGGAAAAACAGCGGATTAATTGATAATATAGATAGATACCAACAGATGCCACCGATTGCTAGTGGATTTGTTCTATAAACACTAACACAAACGAGCCACTTAAGCGCGCAACATTTCACAGCATACATATTTTGTGTAGTCTGGTGAACATGAATAATCTACTCTGACGTTTACATCGTTTGGGTATATTTAGTTACTGCTTTTGAAACGTTACAGGAGGTGGGGCGCTCACGGGGCGGTGCGATTAGCTGGAGTTCGCGCGTATTTTTTAAAGTGTAGATATTTTTTTGCAATAATTTCATATTTTTTAATCCAATATAATTCATATTCAATGATTGACAGACCTGAATTATTGTCTTTAATTGCATTTCATGTTCCTGACATGACAGTTACAAGACAGTACCT
>JAGWCC010001877.1:0-10913 GCA_022651775.1 Drusus annulatus
GGGATCTAAGGCATCATAACCGCTCATTACAATTACACTATCTAACAGGTGAATGTGTGGCACAAGGCTATCTTGTAAACTTAACCTCACATCAGCCATAAATGCGGCTTTGGTGGTGTCGATCCACATGTGTAGGTTACTTTGATCCAAATCAAAATACCCTCGATTATGCAAAATTCGAGTAACACGCATACGCTCGTCTTCTAATTTCGACATAATCAAGGGCTCTCCGAGCACAATCTGCATTCGGTTTCTAGTCCTTCGGACACTCAACAAGCTATCAATTTGCCCCTTATCAATATCAATGGTGTAGTTTCTAATTTGATGGACTTGTCCGAATTCAACACGGTATAGAAGCTTTATTTTTCGTCCGATGGTATCCGTTTGGGTATGGATGTTGGCACAGTAATACCCCCGATTATTGATTTCTTTTTTCATTTCTTGTACCGTAACATCTGTTAAGTCAGATTGATACACAACAGGCGCTTCGCCTAGTTTTTGAATGTTTTTGTTAAGCCATTTCGAGGAGTCGGTTTTGACAAGATTAAAGATCCTTAATCCAATTTTCGATTCGTTTGGGTTTTGTCTAACATAGGATTTGAGAACTTCTTTATATTGATCAGCTTCAATGGTAACATCAGAAAGCAAGTATTCTGAGGGAGACAAATTCTTATTCACACTACAAGAAGTGAATAAGATGAGTAATAATATATACCTCATAACTAATAGATTAATGATTAATGCTTAATGGCTTCGCTTTGTTGCCAAAATCGCCCTTTATCCTTTACCTCGGGCTTTAGCCGACTTAAACCCGAGGTGAAAGATCGTTGGGGGTGTTTACGGCGAAAGCAAAGGCACTATACTCTAATCACTGTCTTGCTTTGCGCCATAATTGATAGGAATTAACCATGTTTTGCCATAAAACATAAGCGCCAGGTCCAATTGCAGCCAAAGGATTCAAATAATGTTGTGTCATCCAAATAGCTAATATGGTATTTTTTTGACCTAAAGCTTGCCCTCCGGCGATGGTATTATTGGTGCGACTGTCTAAACGACGTCCAATATAAAACTGTATCACACACACACACAACGACAATGCGGCAATTAATAGTAAGATCCAATATTCGTCACTGGTTTGAGTCAGTATAAATTCAACAATTTTACCACTCACAATAGTCAATGCTATTGCCCAAATAAATAGAGAATAAGATTGCAGTTTTACTGTCAATTTCAATATCAGGCTACCGATATATTGTATGACCAACGCCAACACAAAGGCAAAAATTAAAAGAGGGATAATTTGTATGGAGATGGACATAAATGTTGTAAGCAAATCGAAATCGGGAACATATCCGTTTTGACTTGTGAACGACAAAATTAGAGGTGCAAGTAAAAGGCTACTGTTAAATTACTCAGCAAGTTGTAACTTGTGAGGCTACCGATATTGCCACCCAAAAGCTTGGTTACCACCACCGATGATGATGCTGTTGGCGCTAATACACAAATCATAAGTGCTTGTGCCACTATAATGTTGTAGGGTTTGATCAGAAAAAACAAGACAATACTTGCCAAAATCTGAAATTCTAGCAAACAGACATGCAGACGCTCTAAACGAATTTCTTTTAACGACAATTGACTGTAAGTAATCAATAGCATAAAAAAAATTAAAAATGGGGTAAAATGGGCAAAAAGAGCAAAGAAGGTGTGAAATACAATTCCCAAAGTCATGCTAATGGGTAATAGATTTCGTTTTTATAAAATCGAACACTGTACCGAATTATGAATTATGGATTATGACTGCATCAGCAAGCCTTGAGTAATTGCTTTGCACTCCGAAAATGTCTGAATCAGACTGAACAGGATTGCGCAGTATCTTTCAACAGACATACTGATTGTTTAAAAGATACTGCGCAATTCTTCCAGATTATGAATTATAAATTATGAAGGCGAAGCAATTGCTCAAGGCTCGTGCTAATATAATTCCTACGGAGCCAATCGCTCTATTTTCCAAATTTCGTTTTCTTCAGAGTATTGAATTCTGTCATGTAATCGATTTTCACGACCTTGCCAAAACTCAATGAGCGAAGGAATAATTACATATCCGCCCCAATTTTCGGGACGATTAATGGTTTTTCCATTAAATTCCTCTTCGTAATCCATCATCAATTCTTCCAAATATTTCCGACTTGGAATAATTTGACTTTGGGGAGAAGCCCAAGCACCTAATTTACTTCTTTGGGGACGTGATTTAAAATATTTATCTGAATCTTCCTTTGATATTTTTTGTACTTTACCTTCAATCCGAACTTGTCGTTCCAACTCGTTCCACATAAAAGTAGCAGCAACATAAGGGTTTTGAAGAATTTGTTTAGATTTCTTACTTTCGTAGTTAGTAAAAAATACAAATCCACCATTTTCCAGCGCTTTCAACAGAACGATCCTAGACGAGGGTCTACCATCAAAACTTGATGTAGCTAAATTCATGGCATTCGGCTCTAAAACCTCTGCTGCAATAGCCTCTTCAAGCCATAACTGAAATTGCTCCATTGGATTAGGCTGTACTCCCGACTCATTTAATACTTTTAATGAGTATTCCTTACGTATGTCATAAATATTTATCATGATAATTTAAACAAATTATTCAAGGATTAGTTCTGTAAGTTATTGTTACACAAAAACTATACGCTTGGGTTTATCCTCAATTGTTGGAAACCGATCATTTCAATAGCCAGCAAAGATAGTACATTCAATCATTAAATCAAAAAAAACTTATAAGAATACTTTATCAATCATCTAATTTGCAAGACAAACAGAAGAACATTTGTAATTTTTACTGGATTTATTGTGTCACAATGAAAGGAGATATTGGGAATTTCCTTTTTAAAATACTGAAAATTCTATTTCGTACGAAGCGCGAGCATCCTAAGACGCTCGCTTTGCTCGCTTAGGACATTTTTACTAAGGAGATGAGATGATATGTGAGCCGTAAACGCTACCTTTGTGAGCCACAAATAATTTCGCTCCGCAAGAAACCTCTTACGGAGCGAAATTCTAAACGACAATACAGCCTATGTTTTGGTGTTACCAATAAAACCAAACAATTTTAATAGCTTACCAACTTTGGATTCTGCTTTTTAATGTTCCCCACTTTTTGTTATTTCATCCAATGGAATGAAGGAAATAAATCGTGCTTTCCTGAAACAAATCCCTGTTTTTTTAAGACTTTTGCAGCTTGTCCTGTTCTAGTTAAATCAAAAAAACGATCCTGTTCGCATGCTAACTCAAGTCGTCGCTCTAAATAAATATCATCCAAAGTGGGGTTCAATTTAGCTGGTAATTTAACTCGAACTCTTACTTTATTTAGAGGTGTTGCCGCATCTTTTCCAAGGTGAAAGGCTGCTTCGGCATTGATAAGCAACACTTCAGCAAAGCGAATTAAGCGAATGTTTTGATCTGAACCATAAGCTTGTGCAGTTGAATGTTTATATGGCACATATGCTTTGCAGTTATATCGAGGTATAGCCACTCCCTCCATATCTGTTACTCCATTGATAGTGTCATTATCTGTAGTTATATCACCACGATACATAATTGTTGCTTTTTTTCGTATCATATCACCTGCGTTATCAAAAGCTGTTGCTAAATCATCACTTGGGACAACCCAACCCCAACCATCTCCTACCGGTTTTTGACCTCTAACGCCTTGTATTGCACTGTACTGGCAGTTTGATAGATCACCATTCCCAAGAACTTGGGTTGCTACAACTTCAAATAGAGACTCTTCGCAAAATTCTTGTTCTAAACGAAAGAGTTTATAAAAGTCGGGGTACAAATCAAATCCTCCATTCGCAATAATTGTATCTGTCTGCGCTTTAGCACCATCCCATTTCTTTTGATATAAATAAACCTTTGCAAGAATGGCACGAGCAGCCCATTGAGAAGAACGTCCTAATTCGTTATTTGGAAGTTTTGTTGGCAAATTTGGAATAGATGCCAATAAATCGTCTTCAATAAATTTGTAGCACTCTTCGATAGAATTCCTAAATGTTCCTTGCTGAATAACAGCAGGTTTAGTTTCAATTACTACACCTCCAAAAGCTCTTACTAAGTTAAAGTGATGCCAAGCCCTGAGGAATTTGGCTTCAGCTACATACCTCTTCTTTAAATTTTGATCAAGGACGTTATCTGGTATGAGTGGAATATTGGCAATTACTTGATTGCTTAAATTGATACACTTATACCGATTGGCCCAAAAATCTTTAATTGTTCCGTCTGAATCTAAATATTTAAAGTCATGGTAGGCGTTCGCCCAACTACCATCACCGGGACTACTTCCTTTGGTTGAATTGTCAGATGTTAATTCAGCTGGCAATAAATAAGGGAATCCTGCCATTTCCCAAGTTCGTAAAAAGCCATACATGGCAGTAACGGATTGATTCGCTTGTTCTTTTGTTGTAAAAAACTTCTCTTCGGGAACCGATCCTTCTGGATTAAAATCAAGATAATCACCACATCTAAAAAATGACAGTGTGATGACTGTAAACAGAAATAGTTTTGTAAATATCTTTTTCATAATTTGCTTAGAATTTTAAATTAATACCAAATGTTAGTACTGTTGACAAAGGATAAATTTGATTATCAAAACCTTGCTCAGTAGGTTTATTTGCCATTTCTGTTATTTTCACGGCAGTGCTACTGGTAATTTCCGGACTCATTCCTTTATACTTAAAGAAAGTGTACAAGTTTTGGGCTGTAACATACATTCTCAAGCTTGATATTCCTACTTTATTTGTAACATCTTCAGGTAAAGTGTATCCAACTTGAATATTTTTAATACGTAAATAAGCACCAGACTCCACCCAAAAGGTATTCGGTTCAGAATTTTTACGCCCACTAATATCTGCTGATGGATATTCGTTTGAAGTGCCCGCACCATGCCATCTGTTATTGTAAAAATCACGGTCATAGTTCTCATTTCCAAAACGTTGTACGCGTTTAAAGTTGTAAATCTTGTTGCCTCCCACACCTTGAAAATCCATTGAAAAGTCGAAGTTATACAAATTAAAACCCACATCAAAACCATAAATCATTTTAGGCATATAGCTACCCGCCATTACCTTATCTTTATCGTCTGGTTCGCCATCTCCATTTTTGTCTGCATATTTAAAGTCACCAGGTAAAGCGTTCGATTGAATTTGCTTCCCCTCTGCATTTTTGTAATTAGCAACTTCTGCAGCATCTTGAAAAACACCAACAGCGTCTAATACATAAAAACCACCAACAGGATTGCCCAAACTTGTATAAGCAGCTTGCCGTCCATTGATTCCGGAACCCGAATAAAATGGAATAGTCCCTGTGTTTAATTTATGTACCTCATTGTGGTTTGATGCAATATTAAACCCGATATTGTACGAGAAATTGTCCGAAACCTTATCATTCCAACCTACACTTAATTCAACTCCTCTGTTAAGGATATCAGCATTGTTTCTGAGTACACTTGAACCAGCTACTCCAATTGAGCCAAGTATCGGGTAAGGAAAAATGGCATCTCTTGTTTTTCTATAATAATAATCAAATTCAAAATTCAATTTATTATCCAACATCTTTGCCTCAAAACCCAAGTCAATTTCTTGTACTGTTTCCCATTTTAATAATGCTTCTGTTATTGATGTGATACTTGCTCCTTGTGATATTTCGGAACCTCCGAATAGGTAAAAGATTGAAGAGAATTTACCATCTGTATCCACTTTTGTGGTATAAGCATTTTGAGGGACATTGTTGTTCCCTAAGATACCCCAACTAGCTCTTAATTTCAAGAAATTAATTGGAGTTACATTTTGCATAAAATCCTCTTGCGAAACAACCCAGCCTAATCCGATTGAAGGAGCTGTAGCCCACCTATTCGCTTTCGGAAAAGTAGAAGAGCCATCTCTACGCAAAGTTCCTGTAAATAAATACCGATCATGAAAACTATAAAAAACACGACCAAAATAAGATAAACTTCTGATTTTTATACCATCATCTTTAACAGTTAAGGTTTTTTGATCGCCATTCTTGATATACAATGAAGCTTCGTCAATAAAAGGTACATCTTTAATAGAGGACTCAGTATAGTTTTGCGAAAAATGTAAGACAGATCCCCCAACCATTACAGAGAAGCGGTGCTTACCGATTGTTTTTACTATAGGTTAATGTATTATCAAAATTGTAATTCAGATACATTGCATCCGTTTTAGTAAAAGTGGAAACGTCATTCTTTTTTTTTCAGGATACATTATACACAGGTACATAAAGTTTTTGTTTAGAATTGCCTCCATCAGCAGTAAATGAACTTCTAAACTTAAGATCTGCAATAGGTTTCAACTCTACATACACATTAGGTAAAAACTTAGTGCTTCGCGTTTTATCTAATTTATGGTATTCGAATGCAGCCGCTGCATTTGCAACATCCATAATTCCTCCCGCATTCACATCTGTATATTTACCATCAGCATCTTTTACTGTAAAAATCGGTGGAGTGTAGAAGGCTGCTCCTAGACCATTTTGATAAGGGCTGGTTTCATCGGAATAGGAAACGTTTACATTATAACCTACTTTTATACTTTTGCTTATATTAATATCGTGAGCGGCCCGAATATTAGATCGCTTGTAGTCAGAGTTAATAATGATTCCATCTTGACTTAAATGACTGGCTCCAATAAAGTAATTTGATTTACCAGTATTTCCACTGACACTAACTTCGTGATTATACAATACTGCTGATGTAAACACTTCATCTAACCAATTAGTATTACCAGTGTATGGTGAAAAATCAATTGGGTTAGCACCTGTAGTTGCTAGTTTTTTTTTTGTGAGTTGTTTGTATTCAGAGGCATCAGCTAATTTGAATTTCTGAGTTAGAGTTTGTACTCCTACATAGCCATTGTAACTAATAATGGGACGTTGTTCAAACTTTGATCCTTTTTTCGTAGTAATTAATATTACTCCATTCGCAGCACTTACACCATAAATGGCCGATGATGATGCGTCTTTTAAAATAGTCATAGATTCAATGTCATTTGAAGACAAAAAGCTTATGTCTGTAACAAACATATCATCAACCACATACAAAGGGGAAGCATTAGACTCAACAGTGCCTAAACCTCGAATTTTAATATTTGGAGATGACCCAGGTTTACCCGAACTAGAAACCATAACTCCCGAAACTTTTCCTTGAAGAGCTTGGGCTGCATTAGATACAGTTTGTTTTGACAGTTCAGAAGCTTTAACAACACTAATTGGTGCTGTTAGGTCCTTTACAGTTGTTTACCCATATCCCATAACTACCACTTCGTCCAATTTATTTACATCGCTAGTTAGCGACGCATTAATTACACTTCGGTTATTTACAAGCTCTTCCATGTCTTTAAATCCCATGAAACTGTATACCAACACAGCATTAGCGGGTGCCGAAATATTGTAATTGCCATCAAAATCGGTAGTTGCGCCAACAGTTGTCCCTTTCACCACCACGCTTGCAAATGGCACAGCGGCTCCTTTTTCGTCGATCACTTTTCCAGAAATCTCCAATTTACTGGCAACAGCAGTTGTTGCAACAGCCTTGGTTAAAATAACCTGATTGCCACGTACCTCATATTTAATATTGGCTTTTCCCAGTTCTTTTTCTAAAATAGTGAGCACATTGGTGTTGCTATAATTGGCAGTTACTGCAGGTGCAGTAGCCATGTCTACGCCATCAAAAACAAAGCGATAATCGGATTTCGACTCTATTTCTAAAATAAAGTTTTTCATACCCAATTGATTGGCGGCAATGTCAATTGGTTTATTTTGTGCAAGCCCCACTTGAACAAGGAGGAACATGGCACACCACATTAATAGTGTTTTTCTCATAATTCGTTAAAATTGTTAATTATTAATTGTTAGTTGTTAATTGCTTCGTATTCGGAGCAATCGCTGCAGTGTCAACTGTCAACTGTTAATTATCAATTGTTAATTGTTAATTGCTTCGCATTTAGAATAACCTCAAGTAATGCGAAGTAATTAACAATTATCTCCACATTCGGAGTGCCGAATGCGAAGCAATTAACAATTGATAATTAACAATTGACAATTATTTGTACCGTACTTGCACCTCCTTTCCTGTTATTGTATAAGTAATGGGTGATAGTTTGTTAATCAATTCTAATGTTTGATTAATGGTTTCGTGTCGGAGTACTAGATTATACAGATGCTGTTTTTTTGCACTATTCAATGGTTGGATATGCAAACCATACCAAGCACTCAATTTGGCATACAATTGCGACGCATTCAAGTCGCGAAGCACCAATTCATTGTTGCGCCAAAGGGCCGCATCGGTCATATCTTTATTAATCACCACCAGCTTCTCGGTTGTTTTATTATATTGTATCGCTTGCCCAGGACTAATTTTTAGCATCGCTTTGTTGGTCTGTCTAACTCCGATCTCGCCTTCGGTTAAAGCCACATCTACTATTTCGTCGCCAGTATAAGCCGACACATTAAACGAGGTGCCATACACCACAATATCAAAATAAGCAGTATGTACCACAAATTCGTTTTCGGGTTGATGTGCTACCTCAAAATAAGCCTGCCCCTCGAGACTTACCTCACGCTCTTTAGTGTTTGAGTATTGCAGTTTACTTTCGCCGTTCAGCCACACTTTACTGCCATCTACCAGTTGTACGTTTCCTTTATTTCCTTTTTCCATCACCAACACCATGTTGGTTGCTGGCGCAATGGTTTGACTGTTAGTTTGTGATCCATATTGTTTGTGCGCCAGCATAGATAGCAGTACAGCGACCACAAAAACTGCGGTGTATTTCAACCATTGCAGACCATCTTTCCAAATAAATGTTTTCCAACGTGGTGCATTAGCCGATTTTATTTTATCTCGCAATTTATTGTATTCGCCTCTTAGTTCGTTGTTATTTAGGTGATGGAGGCACATCAAAATCACTGGAAAACAGATCATTCTGCTTCTCTTCCGATTGTAGCAAATCGAACAAATCAAGTAAATGCTGATCCGAATTCTTGTCGTTTAACCATTGGCTAACTTTGCTTGCTTCTTTATTTTCGTCTTTCACGTCCACGTTTCTGTTTAGTCTATATCTATATAACGTACAGTTTTCTAAAAACTATTACTCAGCGTAAAAATATTTTACTTTGATGTTTTTGTTTGAATCTTTTAGAGAACTTAGCATTCACATCTTGTGGTGCTGTTTATTTATTTTATAATCCGACCACTTATGCTCGCTTCGCTCGCTTGCCCAATTTCACTAAGGCGAATAAGTCGCACACTGCATCAGCACGAGCCTCGAGTAAAGGCGCACACTGCATCAGCACGAGCCTCGAGTAAAGGCAGGATCGTATAGGAAGAGCAGGATCACATAGGAAAAAGGAATCAATTACTTTATGCGACCTCCCTTTTCAATGTGATTCTGTTTTTCTTCACGATCCTGCCTTTTTCCTACGCAATCCTTAGTGAAATTGGACCAGCGAGCAAAGCGAGATGCACAGTTGTCTTTTTATTTTTTCAACACATTTAACTTTATCATCTACCGACTATCTATAGATCAATATTAAAAAAGATGTAATATGAAGAAATTATTTTTATTAGCTTTCATTTGCTTTGCAATGAATGTGTCGGCTCAAAACAAAAAACAAAACCGCACACCAGAGGAATTGGCAAAAGCCCGTACCGAGCGCATGACCAAAAAATTAGGTTTAAGCGACGAGCAAAAAACAAAAGTGTATGACCTCAATTTGAAGGAAGCAAACGCGCAAAAAGAAAAAAAGGAAGGATCCAAAGAAGCAGTTGCCCAACAAGATGCTGCACTTAGGGCTCTATTAACTCCAGAACAAGCAAAGATTCTTGATGATATGAATGCTAACAAAGGAGGACGCAGTGAAAAGAACGGTGACCGCGAAAAGAAAGGCAAAAAAGAAAAGAAATAAGGGAAAGGTGTATTTCCAAATTGTTGCACCATGCCTCAGCTAGGGCGCAAGTCCTAGGATTAAAGAGTTACCGAGATGAATTGCGAAGCACTCGACAACACCAAAAAATAAACACGAGTTGTCAATTAAGACCTAAAGGGTCGGCATAACTATCTCCTGCTATTTATAAATTGGAATGCATCCAAAGAAATTGAGCTTAATTAATTAGAAATGCGGAATTAGGATAACGTCTCATAGCGAGTCGGTATTCCTAGTTCGGCATTTTTTTCGTCTAATCAAGAAGCCAATATTGCCCTCGTTTTTCTCGCTTAGGAAGTTAGCCCCCAAGGCACTTGCGTCGCTCTTGAATCAGGCGAACGGTTACCTACATTACTGACGCTGTACAAATAATTTGTAGATCTTAATATTATTGCGTATTTTCGCAAAATGTATTATTTGTAACTATTCATCATTCGCTTATTTGCTTTTCTTTCACGCATCTGTTTGTTTTTTGACGATTATCCCCCGAGTGAGTTACTGTTACTTAAATGCGTACTGTATAAATACCTATTAATGTAAATAGTTAAAATATGAAACTTAAAATTGACCATAAAAGCAAATTGCCCCTTCACTTTCAGGTAGAAGAACTGCTGCGTAATTTGCTTACTTTACCCGAATATCAAGCGGGTGCTTTTTTGCCAAAAGAAGTAGAACTAGCCAATACATTAGGTGTGTCGAGAAATACAATTCGGCAAGCCACCAACAAATTAGAATACGAAGGGCTACTTATTAGGAAGAAAGGGATTGGCACAAAAATGGCGTTACAACATATCTCTACCAATTTAAGTAATTGGCACAGTTTTACCGAAGAAATGAAACAGCGTGGTGTTGTTACCAGCAATTTGTTTTTGGATGTCACAACCGAACCAGCAACCAGCCATCAGGCGCAATTTTTTGGAATA
>JAGWCC010001878.1:0-10981 GCA_022651775.1 Drusus annulatus
TTTATTCATTAGTTCGAAAAATAGCTTTTTACAATAAATATCCCGGTTTTGCCCGTGTTTCAAATATGCTCACCATAAAGCTCATGATTTATTTAAAAATTAATCCATGAACTGAAAATAGTCAACCTAGAAATTACAGACGGGAAAGCTGTATAAATTTTATTTAAGCTTCACTGCTTTATAGTTAAGATTTGCGACAAAGTAAAATAAAAATTTGAACAACTTCACATCCTTACATTACGCGGACTAAAATTATGAACCGATAGAAGTACGTCGTGGGCGTGCCTGTGTGCCCGAAGTAAGATGAATTTTTCCTTACTTCTAATAATTTTGATAAAACATTTTCAAACGTCAAAATTCTAAAATAAACAGAAAATCAACCTTGTATGGGGCCTAGGAATCGGTCTTACGTAAATTGGACGTAGTTATGCAGAAAGCGTCCAACCCACAATTTGCCAAAATCGAGTTTTAAATGTTTTCTAATGGATAAATACGAGATTTGTATCTAAACAGAAAATCAACCTTGTATGGGGCCTAGGAATCGGTCTTACGTAAATTGGACGTAGTTATGCAGAAAGCGTCCAACCCACAATTTGCCAAAATCGAGTTTTACATGTTTTCTTATGGATAAATACGAGATTTGTATCTGCTGAAAACACTCATGTTCCAAATGCATAAAATATATTTTTTAATAAGCACATTATTTATACTAATGAGATAAAAACACCGATGTTCGCTTTACAAATGCCGATTACGCATATTAATGCGTTTTTATCGTCATATCTTCAAACTCCTTTTTCTCAGTTTCATCTTTGTGGGGTCGGATGCTTTCTGCATAACTACGTCCAATAATCGTTCTTTAAAAATGTTGTTTTTTTACAGTGAATACCGCTCAAGAGTCCCTACCGTCTAGAGCCAGTGAGACTATGGAATCCCCAATTAGTGGGGAGGGGAAGGAAATGGGGAAGAGGAAAGTTAGGAAGTACCTGACTAGTCATTTCTAGTCACCAAACACGGCTAAAGCCATTTAAAGCAACGTTTCGATTCTGAATGGTGGTCTTTCACCAGGGCGATACTTAGAGTATCTATCACTCCGGAACGTGCCACAAATATACTACATATTTTTTTTGTAATATTAATTTAATGTGTTATGACACTATTATGTAAAATTTATTTGCGTACGCCGGGTTTGATTGCCGCTCGACCGCGGAGGTGGTCGTTCCAGATCAGTACTTCTAGAGATTTTTTAAAAGCGGTATAGATCATGACTTTTAGATATTCTTAAAAATCTTTATAGATCAGAACTTGTACAGATTCTGTAAAATCGTCATAAATCAGGACGTCTAGCGATTCTTTAAAATCGTTAAAGATCAGGACTTCTAGAGATTCTTCAAAATCGTTATAGATCAGAACTTGTAGAGATTCTTTAAAATCGTTATAGATCAGAACTTCTAGAGATTCTTTGAAAGCGTTATAGATCAGGACTTCTAGATATTCTTCAAAATCGTTATAGATCAGAACTTGTACAGATTCTGTAAATTCGTTATAAATCAGGACGTATAGAGATTCTTTAAAATCGTTAAAGATCAGGACTTCCAGAGATTCTTCAAAATCGTTATAGATCAGAACTTGTAGAGATTCTGTAAAATCGTCATAAATCAGGACGTCTAGAAACTCTTTAAAATCGTTAAAAATCAGGATCTAGAGATTTTTCAAAATCGTTATAGATCAGAACTTGTAGAGATTCTTTGAAAGCGTTATAGATCAGTACTTGTAGAGATTCTTCAAAATCGTTATAGATCAGAACTTGTAGAGATTCTTTGAAAGCGTTATAGATCAGAACTTGTACAGATTCTGTACAATCGTCATAAATCAGGACGTATAGAGATTCTTTAAAATCGTTAAAAATCAGGATCTAGAGATTTTTCAAAATCGTTATAGATCAGAACTTGTAGAGATTCTTTGAAAGCGTTATAGATCAGAACTTGTAGAGATTATCCGTTCAGCAATCGCGGGGTATACGGATAATTTGACCTGCGTCATTTTCCAATAGAACCATTCAGCGGCTGGGCGACTGGCCGACCGTCAAATGACAAATGACGGCGAAATAACACAATGTCAATTTGCCATCCTGGATCTTACCGATCGTCCTGGCATCCAGCGCTATGACGTACGACTTTGCGCAGAACGACACACTTAAATTTACAGTCAGTGGCGTCGCAGTAAAATAGAATGAGAAAACAATAAAAGTAAAATAAATCCCTGGAATTAGGCTTTATTTTGTTCAATAAGTATATGAATATTTTTATTATAAAGACGGGTTAGTAGTCGAATGGACAAAAGCGTCGGGTTCCCACCCAGGCGTCGCGGGTTCGATCCTCTGCTTAGATAAGTTCTCCATCACTGTTCAAGTAAACAAAATCCGCTTAGAAAAATGACAGTGAGCAGTTTCGGCTCGTGCTTTTTTTGTGTGCTAAAGTGCTAAGATTGAAAAATACGACGTTATTGATTTTGTTGTAGCCGAAAACTATTTTTAAAAAATCTTCTAGATTTTTCATTTTTGGTGGTGCACTGCACACTCTTCATAAAAAATGAGGTTTGAAAAAAATTATTAATCAAAACCCCAAGGTTAACGTTTTTTTTCAATCTTAGCACCTTAGTACAATAAAAAGTCACGAGCCGCCACTGGTAGTGGAAGGTTATATAATATTATTAGGAAATTCGTAAACCAATAATATTCATTTTTTGATTTTTTAATAGAAGGTCTTCCCGTTTTTATAGCTTAAAAAAAACTAAAAAAACATTCAAGAGACCATTTTTTTGTCACCTGTAGCTATAACTACATGATTTTTATTTTAAAAAAATTGAAGGAAATTATGTAGCCAAGAAAGATTTTGTTTCCTGCAGATTTATTTTCATCGTGACTATTTATGAAATGGAGTTATTTAATCTTATTGAATTGATTTGTTATTCTTCTTTTGGCGCCTTCGGAGGCTGGCTATGAACAGGATTATGATCTCAGAATGGTAGTTCTTCTCAGTATCGTCTTGGTAAAATACCACCTTTCAGAATCGAAACACTCTTAAACGTGCTTGGTAACCAGAAATGAATAGCCAGGTACTTGGCAACCTTCCTCTTTCCCATCTCCTTCCCCTGCCCACTACCTTCAGCCTCACAACATACCCCAATTAAGGATGCCATAGTCCCACTGGCTCCAGACGGTTTGGAGCAAACTCTTGTGCGGTATTCACATAAAAAAGGAATTATCTCCACCTCGCAGTATGCGTTTCGTTTAGGCGGAACTGCCTCGCACCAGTCACGTGCGTTTCGTTTTTCTCTACTGCATCTTGCAAAAACTCTCCCTATTTATAATTGAGTAATGTTTTATCTATCGTCTCTCATGAGGTGATCGAGATATTGGAATTTTCTAATGTTTAAATTTTGTAGAATTTTGCAGTTTTTGGACCTTATACTTGTTTGTAGACATTTTAGTTTAATTTTTCAGATTTTAAATACTTTGATGAGATATATATGGTACGAGTATTACATGATATGAGTAGCTCATAAACAAAGCTTGTAAACAGAAAGAGGGGTTACAACGGAGCTCTCAGCGGCAGGATAATTTAAAAAAGTATTAAGTATTAAGTAGTTTATTTTTATTAAATATTCTTCAATAAGTAGGTATGTATTTCAAATTGATTCTAACAATACGAAAACCACCTTTGATCAAAATCAACATCAGTAGTAATCAAAGCCGAATCAGATTGTTTACGAAATAGATATGGAAATCAACGGATTTAGAGAGTGGAGTAATTGTTGCAGAAAATAAATAGTTTACGAAATAAACTCGTTCATAATCGCAATCTTCATCGCTTGAACTAACTTTCTGTAAAAAAATTACCAAAGTTGAAAAAGACATCCAAGGCCTTAATTATTTACTGTACGCAATTCTATACAGTGGAACCTCGATTCACAAGCTTAATTCGTTCCGGAAACGTAACTTTTTTTTTAACATGTAATTTCTTAAATGCATTATAAAGTACATTACATGTAGTGAAATCACTTCTGCATCCTTTTGAGAATTTCTCGGAAAAATGAAATTGTATCGTCGTTGAAGAGATTTATCGTTCGCACTGCTACAGCCTTACTCGAAGGTGCTTTTCTAGGAATTATTGTACCGCTTCACACATTTTACAGATAAATTTCTCGTATAGCATGACATCCTTAGTTATTTATAAAAAAATATTGCCCCTCTTGGGCGTTCTAAAAGCCGTGTAACGTTTTTCCAATATATTACTAACTTCACACTAGTTTAGTTTACTTGTCAGTCGAATTGACAGACAAAAAGATTAAAATATATGATTACTTAAGTGAATTTAGTGCAATATTAAAAAAAAACGATATGGCTATATGTGCAGTTGTTTGTTGCTTCAACTGAAGTAACAAAGGACCAAAAACATCAGTTTCCACAGGTATTTATCCAAAAATTCGTATTTTTTAGTTTGATCTCAAATATTTAAAATGCTAACCTACAAAACAACTAGTTACCTACACCAATATTTAGTCAATCTTTGCATTATTTGTTTCGATATAATAAACTTCCGTTTAAAATGAGTTTTAATGCATTTTGAATATGTTTTACATAGAGAGATATACGGGATTCTCACGTAAATTTGTAAGAATGGGGATTCCTTGATTAGTCCAACATCTGAACGTCTCTTTCTTTCTTATGGTAGCAACGCAAAATTGTTCGCGAACAGATAAAGACGGAATAATATTTATCTTTACAGTTTTCTTCGCCTTCCATTGGCTGGTAGCTTATACGTCACACCTCCTGTGGTCAAGCTTGGTCATAAACTTGCTACAATGTTTCGCAAAGTTATGTCTCTAGGTTACTCTGAGCACCAAACACGGCCAAAGTCATTTCAAGCAATGTTTCGATTCTGAATGGTGGTCTTTCACCAGGGGGTACGGAGAGTATATTAATCACTTTTTAAAATCGATTTATTAATTATATTATTGAATATACAATAAAATAAAACAAATAGGTATATCGTCGCCGAAAAGGCGGAAGGTCTGAAGCGCCATTTTGCGAAGTTTACCCCAGAGCACTTAAAGTTTTTTTGTTTTACAATAACATTTAGAAGTCTTCAGAAACTGGTTGGATTTTGAAAAAAAAGTTAACTCAGTTCATTCATTGATCTCACTGAGTTATCTGAAGCGACAAAGCCAAAAAAAATTCTTAACTTGTGTCACTCGAGTCAAGCCTTCTCCCAAATTTTAAATATATTTTAGATGGCTGAAGGGCCACAAAAGTCTTCAGAATCAAACGAGAGTCAGAACATTCGATGCACAAAAAAGAATTGATTAAAACTGCATATTTATCTCTTTTTTTTTACCAAAGTGTCTCTTAAGCCTTTTTTATTTCCAGCGACGATATATTCTACATATAAAGACAACCAAAAACGACTTAATTCGAAAGGCGGGACGAAAAATATAATGCTTGTCGTACGGCGGATAGAAGGGGCATGTGATCGAGTTTGGTGTGGCAAAACTAAAAGGGTGTTTTTCCCGAGGTTTACATTTTAATTATTTCGAATGAACATATTGCTATAGTCTTAAATGTTTTTAGAGGAATCTCTCGGGAAGAAATATATTCATTGATAAGAGAAAATTATAACCTGATCCTTACTACCTGTTATGTACATGTTACATGTTATTGCTAAAAAACGATTTGGAAAATTTTATAAATGGTTTACGCTAAGAATGTGAATGGTGTAGGTCATTTTTTATTGATCTAAAATTTTAATTACTTACATCCCGAGTGCATCCTCGGAAAATATTTGATATTTTCTCAGGGCAGTAATACACCAGGAGGGATAGCATGTGTAGTCAGGATTGTCGATTTTTCCTGACTCGGGCGTGGCTAGGGCTAGAGTATTTATACATCCATTCATACAACATGTCGACATAATGTTTTGTTTATTTGCACAACCACTTTTTCACAGTATTGTTATCAACAAAAATATAGGATATAACCTCAAAAACCGTCGAGTTATGTCGCATAACAAAACGTAGTGGGCGGAGTCGCCGGACACGCGGGTGACGAAAAACATGCTTACACACAGAAAAGTGGTGCGATATTATGTGACAACTAGTCTTATCTCTTTCTCCCTCGCTGTTTACGATGTGAAAACTCGGAGAAAGTGACTTATCGTAATTTTGTAAAAATATTTAGCTCTCTCTCCATATACATTCTTGCTCTGAAGATATTTTTGTTACAGATTCATCAGACTTAATTCAAATGTGAATCTTGGGTAAACCACTCGTTTTTGGAGTGTCATGTCACCTTAACTCGTATATTTATTGGTATATTAAAACTATAAATAATTGGTATTCCACAATACGCATACAACCTTAACAAATTCAAACACATTTCTCATTACGGTCCAAGCTTGCTCCAACTTCCCAATCTTCCCATCAAAACACGACACGAGATACATGGTTACTATTTTTAACAAGTTAGATTTATTTGATTTTCTGCTCGTAAAAAGAAACCAAATGTACAATAATTACTATTCTTAAGAACACGTTTGTAAGAACTTGTGTACAAATATCGGTACGACGCGTGCAGTGGCTTATCAAGCAATCGGGCAGCGTGGGCAGTCGCCAGGGGGGCGAACCACCAATACTCGAAAATATTTATTTTATTTCCGTTCCTGTTATGCATTGTTAAAAGTATTGGGTTTCATTCGTATTGTTATGAATAGTAAATACGTTTAATAGCGTCCTTTTTTCATATCTGGATTAAAAAAAATAAAATTTATATTTGTTAGTGCACCAGTGAAACTATGGCTTCCTCAATCGGGATATGTTGTGAGACTGAAGGTAGTGGGGAGGGGAAGGAGATGGGGAAGAGGAAAGTCGGAAAGTACCTGGCTATTCAGATCTGGTCACCAAACACAGCTGAAGCCATTTCAAGCAACGTTTCAATTCTGAATGGTGGTCTTTCACCAGGGCGATACTAGGAGTATCTACCACTCTGGAATGTGTGGATTAATAATTTGGCGGGCTTTGTGGGAGAGCGCTAAGATCCTTATTCCGAGCCCAGCGGTCGCGGAGTCGAATCCCGGCGTGGGTTGATAAAGTTTATTTTATTTATACGTGTTATTTTGCATATTATGATTGATGTAAAATAATACATAACTTAATACCAACATGTTCCTGAGTCATATATACTCTGAGAATCGCACTGTAGAGATACCAGAATCGAAAAGTTGCTTGGAATTGACTTAAAATAAGTTAAATGACCAAATCTGAATAGCCTGGTGCTCCTAAATCATCCCCCTCCCCTTGCCCTATGCTACTTTCTCAAGCCTTACAACGTTCCCCAAAATTAGGATACTATATTTCTACTAACAGTTTAAACTATACTAATTTACGATAAATCACGTTCTCCGGCTTTTCACGTCGTAAACCGTGAGAGAGAAAGAGACAAGACAAGTTCTCACATAATACAGCACCACCATTCGGTATGTAAGCATGTTTTCAGTCTCCCGCGTCTCCGGCGACTCCTCCCACTACGTTTTGCTATGCGACACAACAGGACATAAATCAACGATTTTTTAGGTGATATCCTATATTTTTGTTTATAACAATACTGGGAAAGGTGGTTATACAAATAGAAAAAAAAACATTTTGTTGACATGTGCTATGAATGGATGTATAAATACGATAGCCCTAGTCATGACCACCCCCGAGTCAGGTAAAAATCATCAATCCTGACTACAGAAGCGCTCCCTCCTGGTATATTATTGCTCTGAGGCTAAAAAGGCCGACCAAATATGGCGTTATAAAACTGAGCATTTTTTGTAGAAGCTGTTGGATTAACAGCTTTTTTTTGGTACGCTACTGTTGCTTATGTTTACCGAATAATTCCCTACCAAACGATTACTCAGTGAAACTCTATCAACTTGGATAAGGAAATGTAAAATAATGAACGCAATAAAAATGCTTCAATCCATCACACGAACCTAACAATTTGAATTATTTGTCTTATGTAAGGTGTAATAAAATTTCGATCACGTTTTCCAAATTGAGAAACTACGTACGTTCATTAAACTCACGAAGTCAACGGAGGGAAGTGTCGGGGACGTCCTACAAAGACAACATGATCAAGTAGTGAATCAAATACTGAGTCGGGTCATGCCATAAGAGTCAGAACAGAAGAGTATGTATTAGTTTTATATTTTTTATATTAGTTACTTGTACATTAAAGTTTAAAAAGAATCTAATTATTTCATTTTTTTTTTGACTAATAATATTTTAACTATTTTTATTTATTTAATTATATACGCCCTCATAGGCTTTTACATAACATATAAAACATAAAATAGTAGTGACATAAAAAATAACAATGATTAGCACCCAAAAACATAATTAAGTTGATAGAAATATTATAATGCAAATTAACACTAGTATTTTTGAAAGAGGTATGCTATTATAGCCTTCTTGTAACTAGATTCAGTGCAGTTGAATATATCTACTATTATATATGCTCGTATACTTATTATTTTGATATACATGGCCTGTTCAAAAGAAAAGGTGAATTTTGAATTTTCGCGGGCTGTGTACATTCGATTATCGATTTTTTTGTTCTTATGTTAGTACACATATATATGTTTATCATATGTTAGCATTATCAGCCATTTTGGATTGGTGGTTTGTTTTTGACAACTGGAAAGGTTAGTCACGTTTTTGTGTGTTCTTCGATTTTTTACTTTTGAAAAAAATGGAGTATTAAATTTTGCGTTAAAAATGGAATAAAGTGCTCCAATTCACTTGAAATGTTGACTGTGGCATTCGGCGAGTCTACTTTGTCCCAAAAAAGTGTTTATAAGTGTGATACAAGCCCTTTACAGAAGGCCGAGAAGATGTTAATGACGATGAGCGTCCTGGAGTTGTGGAAAATGGGATTTTATTATTTGATCCATTTTTTCAAAAAGTAAAAAATTGACAAAAAAAGTAGACTCGCCGAATGCCACAGTCAACATTTTAAGTGCGTTTGGTTAACTTTATTCCATTTTTAACGCATAATTTAATACATATTCTTTGATCCATTTGTTTCAAAAGTGAAAAATCGAAGAACACACAAAAACGTGACTAACCTTTCCAGTTTTCAAAAACAAAACACTAATCCAAAATGGCCGATAATGCTAACATACGATAAACATATATGTACCAACATAACAAAAAAATAAATCGATAATCGAATCTTCACAGCCCGCGAAAATTCAAAATTCACCTTTTCTTTTGAACAGGCCATGTATATGTATATATAAAAATAAAAATAAAATCTGTGGTCTTATACAAAGTTATTATTTCACTGTCATAAATAATTATACTTGGCTTATTTATATAGCGTCATTTTGGTGAAATTATCCCGTTATCCCGTGTCAAGCTGAAAACGCAGCAGTTGGTAAGTTAGGTTAGTAGCTAGTACCTACATAACTACCAACTGTAAAAAATGTTTAATTCTTTTTAAATTTATGGCTACCAGATTTGAAACCTGTTATTAATGCATTTATAATCATCACGCGCCGTAAAGGGAATGGAAGATAAACGGTTAATACAGTAGGTAGGTACCGCTCAATGAGCATTAAAATACATACGAGTATTAACTATAAATAATTTCCTTTGTGTGAACTTTTCAAACTCTGAACTGATGTTGATTGAAATTATCAAATTTAAAAAATATATCTTTTCTAATCCCTACCTACCTAGTAAAGTGCCTACCTATAATGTATTTTGGCAGACATTATCTCAATTTGAAATGGGAACTAATATTATTGCAGTGAGGCATGGAACTGGCAGAGGAAAGATGAAAGTAGACTGAATGCTGTGGAAATGAGATCCCTGAGGCGTATGTGTGGTAAAACCATATATAACCCAGTTAAAAATGTTAATATCTGGAAAGAATGCAAGGCGTAAGGCGTAATACGTAAGCGTAATGAATAGGATCAAGAAAGGGACGCTTATATAGTTTGGGCGTGTAGAGCGAATTAACGAAGAAATGAGTGTAAAAAGAATATATGACGCGAAAGTTAATGGAAGAAGAAGTCGAGGACGCCCGAGGAAGACATGGCACGACCAAGTAAATCAAATACTTGAATCGGGCCATGTGAAGAGCCATAATAACAGAAGAGTACGTATGAGACGTTATATGAAGAGGAATGAAGCAAGGAGTGTGTGCCAAGAGAGAGTTATATGGCGGTCCGTCCTCTCTGCCTACCCCTGCGGGGAAACGGCATGATGGTTGGTTAGTTAGTTAGTGTAATTAAAATAATATAGATGCGCATTCTGAAATGTAGAAAAAAATTCCACATGACCCCTGGATGTCTAAATTTACGATATAATAATATTTTTAGTTTTTTTGAGATTGTCGTGCTACTCAGTTTCATCAAAGTTGTATATATTTTCCGGATTTCACTTTGCAAGTTGTCATCTTCATCCACTTGGGCTCATTTTCTTTAAATATTCGCAGTAAATTTTGCTCTGAGAATCTTGCGCCACTCAACAAAAGTTTTCCCCATTGACAGCCCGGTCAATTATTTTTAAATGTCTCTATTTGACGACCTTGTCGATGAATCGGACAGCATGCATTGAAACAGGTAATTCAATATCACTGTCAATTATTCATATGTGCTAAAGGAAAGAAGCTTATTTTTTAGAAGTTTATTTTTTAATGTACTTCTCGGTATTGTACAGGCCTTTTCTGCTTCACGTCGACTTATTGCACCTGAAGTTATCTTATAATATTAATATTTGGATAGCGCTTTTTGTGAAAAATTACATCAAGGGAAGAACTTCATTTAGTATTTCCGGTGTGTACCTGAATTTACTTTAATACTGACGTGTACCGGGGTGCAAGTGCTTACCTCCTGCGTGGTATTTAACAATATTTTTTTAAACAAATACACTC
>JAGWCC010001879.1:0-26297 GCA_022651775.1 Drusus annulatus
ACCAGCAGGGGCTAATTGTTGTGTCAATTTTGATTTGCTTGTTACCGTAATGGTGCGGATAGCGTAAGCGTATGGATTTGTTTTGTAATGCGCGTCTTTGGCATCTCCATAAATGGTGGCCGCATATGTTTTTGTAGGATCTAAGAAATCAAACGAGATATTCGATTTATAGCCAGCTTCACCACAAACACTGCCCACAAACCAGTTGTCCGAATTTTTTAGCTTTACGGGCTATGGTTACGTATTCTCCTGGTTCGGCTTCCAAATATTTGCTCTCGTCCCAATCAATGGCAACATCTTTAATAAATTGGAATGCATCAAGATGTTTGTTGTATGTTTCGGGCAAATCGGCAGCCATTTGCAAGGGGCTATACATGGTGACGTATAGCGCCAATTGATTGGCAATTGTACTGTTCACATGCGAATTATTATCGGGGTTGTAGGCGCTTACGTCCATTTGGAAAATACCAGGTGTGTAATCAGTGGGTCCGCCAATTTGACGTGTAAATGGCAGAATTGCTGTGTGGTTGGGATTGTTTCCACCAAATGCTTGATATTCGGTACCGCGAGTCGATTCGTTACCAATCAAATTCGGCCATGTACGGCACACACCTCTGGGACGGACAGCCTCGTGGGCATTCACCATAATTTTATAATCAGCCGCTTTCTCGAAAGCATATTGATAATGGTTGACCATTGTTTGGCTGTAATGGTGCTCGCCACGTGGAATCATATTGCCCACATACCCACTTTTTACAGCGTCATAACCATTGTCTACCATAAATTGATACGCTTTATCCATATGACGTTCGTAGTTTTGTGTGGACCCTGATGTTTCGTGGTGCATAATCAGTTTCCCGCCTTTGCTTTTGGCATAAGCATTCAGATCTTTTACATTAAAATCAGGATAGGGGTCACAAAATCGAAAACAAAATCTTTAGAATTGCCAAACCAATCTTCCCAACCAATGTTCCAACCTTCCACCAACACACCATCAAATCCATGTAAACCAGCAAAATCAATGTACTTTTCTTCACATTTGCATTAGTGGCACCATGCTTGCCATTGGGCTGTGTTTTTGTATAATCTGTGATTCCTATTTGTACTGTTGATAGATCGTTGGTGTATGCCCACGAGCTTTTTCCAGTAATCATTTCCCACCATACACCAATGTATTTTGTCGGTTTAATCCATGATGTATTTTGAATTTTCGATGGTTCGTTCAAATTTAGCGTCATGCGCGATGCCAATATATGGCGTGCGTCATCACTCACTATAATGGTTCGCCAAGGCGATACGCTAGGTGCTTGGATATATCCCTTGTCGCCAACAGCATCGGGGGTAAGATGCGACTCGAATATCATGGTTTTATCATCCAGTTCGAGGTGCATACAGGCGTAATTAATCAGGGCGGCTTCGTGGATATTGATATATAATCCGTCATCGCTCTTCATCATCAATGCTGTTTGGACACCAGTTTCCGAGAACGGTGTTTGAGAACAATTGGGTGTGATGGCTTTTTTCATCAAGCCCCTAATTTCCGACAATTTTGATGTCATATAATTGTACTCTTGCGTATCGTAATCGCCAGGTATCCAAATGGCTTTATGATCGCCTGCCATAGCAAACTGGAGTACGCTCGTTTTTGATCACAAAGTAAGTCAAGTTTTTTTGTTGTGGAAATTCATATCGAAAACCTAAACCTTCGTTAAATAAACGGAATCGGATAATGATTTCCCGCTCTGTTGAGGCTTGTAAAAGTGTTACCGCCATTTCGTTGTAATGGTTTTGGTAATTTCTTTTTCTTCGCCCCACACAGGTTGCCATTTATCGTTAACGCTGGTGGTTTTGTTCTCTTTTAGTGTAGAACCCACTGTATAAAGATGTTTTTTCGTTCTTGGTATTTGCTGGTTTATCATCCGAAAAATCCCAAAACTCGCGTTGTCCCTCTTCGGCTTTTAATTCTAATCCCAATTTACTGGGTTTAATAACCGGTTTTTTCTTGTATGTCATGGTATACGTAGGAATTCCGCCAGCCTCTAGTTTAAAATGCATTATGAATTTACCGTCAGGTGATTGGAGCATCTGAGCATTTGCAATCGGTGATAACAGATAAATGCAAAGCAATAGAATCAATTTTCTCATTTTTGTTTGTTTATTTGAATATTAAAAAATAATGACAACCGAAATTCAGTTGTCATTATGTGTCTAGTTGTTAATTTGGGGTTTACTTTCCCTATTTGAAGTAAAGGTAATATAAATTTCGAAAACTACAGTTCAAGTGTACGACATTTTCCCTTTCTTAAGTTTTTTCATCTTACCATTCCGACCATTGGTAAACGGTATACCAATCGGTTATTTTTATTTGAACTTCTACTTGCGCATTTCCGCCACGGTAATCAATAAATACATTCGTAGTTACGCCAGCTTGCATTTCAATAGGTTGGCCATTGATATCATTCAGCGATTGAGCCAATAGTACATTACCTCTATATAAAGAGACTTTATTGGAATTGTTTTTTGCCGAAGGAAACACCACAAAAGCGGGTGTCACAAAGAGTTGATGTAAGGAAGTGAAACTTCCTTTTTGCAAATAATCTACGGGATCACCACCAAGCTGTCCCGAAAAATTGTAAGCATCTTGAGCAGCACCGCTAACTAAAAAACGATAACTATCCGGATTGCTCAAAGGTAAACCTTTGACTGTGATGTGCATTCGAGCAGTTTTTCGACGGATAGGTAAGGTAATCGATTGATCGGAATTGGCTTGTAGTGTGATATTGCCATAAAATAAATCATCAGGACTGCGTCCAAAGTTATCCGCATCTCGTTTCAGTTTCACTAAAGCCTCATCAAGATCTATTCCTGGGGATAATGTACTAACTGATTGTCCATCATTAAAATTATCCCAAGCTACAAGTATACGACTTTGATTGGGAAGCATTTCAATCAAAAATGCCCGATTTGCTTGCACATCAATTGAAGATAAGCTAATTGGGTAAAGAAATTTCCGATCGCCATCAAAAACATACACAATTACATCTCCAGATTCGCCTCGAGATGTGATTTCTTCATCAGCCTCATTCAGCACACTAATCGATACCCTGTATTGAGTTGGACACACTGGAAGTTCTACTTTGAAACAAGCAGAAAGCAGTAATAACGATATACATATCACATAGTGCGACATACGTATCACATTGCAGGGGATATACTTATATATCCCGTTACGTGATACCTGTGCCACATTACGTGTGTTGCACATCGCATTACGCGATACTACCATTCTATGTTTTGTGTGGGTGCAAGTATCCAGTCGGATGTTGTGATAGTTACAATCAAATCAGCATGCTCGAAAGGAGTTTCTGGATCGGGCGAGCCAGCACCAGGTCGTTTGATCGTGATCTTTATCTTATATTCTGTATTTCGATCAATACCTGCAACATTGTTGATGCGAAATGGAAAATATTTTTTTTCACCGTTGTAAGTTCCTACTAAGGTCAATAACGTGGCGTTACCTGTTTCATTATCGTTTTCGAAAACATAGAAGTACCGATTGGCATGATCGGCTAAAGTAATGTTTTCCGAAAGCCAAGATCTCACTTCAGAAGCCGGTACCGAGGGACCTGTTTCTCCACCATAAAACGGAAGTGTGGTGACATGATTGCTTGAAGGTACACCTACCGATGATTTTGACTTTGCTTTAGTAATCAACATTTTTTGTAACACAAAAGTCCCATTATGACCAGGGAGAGGGTCTAAAATTACCGATTCTAACTTCACCTTAGCCACAATGCGCGAGATGTTTACGGTCACGGCATTCACAGCAGGGGCTGCGGCTAAATTAATATCATTTTCGCCAGTCATCAACAAGCCTATCGACAAATCATTTTGCTCATCTAAATCAATATACGAAGTAGTTTCTGCAAATTTATCATAACTATCCCCTACCGAAAATGTAGGGAAACTTGGTGTTGCATTAGCCAGCACCACTACTTTCTTTTGTCCTGTAGTTAAATTTTCTATTCGTTGTATCAACGCGCCATTTTCAATAGCCTCGACATGCTCCAATAAATTGTTTTTGAAGATATAGATATGTATATTAAATATGGCATTTTCTTGAAGTTGTGAGGGCGACCCCACCACTTTAGATGCTGGACTACCTGCCAATTGAATGGTCAGCGATGCTTTTCCTTCAGGTATGTTGGCTGGATTTTCATCTTTTTTACAGGAAATAGTTAGTAAAAAAGCCAACATTAATAAGGGTGCAATGATTTTTTTCATGAATTTACAAGTTTAAATTACGTGTTGTGAATTAAAAACGATGGATGTTTTTTGCAAACATTCATTCGTATACCTAGACAATACCATTAAGAAATAAAGATCATCAATTTCTTAATATTGCTGAATGCGGACCTTGACCCATTCGGCAATGTATTCAATATTTTAGAAGGACATGACTTTCATAAGTGCTGCTACTCGGTATCTATTATGTTTTTTCCTCCAATTCTAGTATAGGTAATAATTTGTTTTTCTTTACATGATATTATGCAAAGGTGCCGCAAAGTCATTACCCATTCCCTTAGATTTCCCTCATTTTGCAGGAAGCATTTTGGTGTGTTTTTTACTAAAAAGGCAAAACTCATTAATTATAAATTTTACTTTTTGTTCATCAGTTCCTAGTTTATCAATAAAATCATCTTCACTAAAAGTATATGTAGTTTTATCTATATTTTTAACTAAATCTCTTTCAATTTCAAATAAAAACAACGTAAAATCATTTCCCATCATCATCAAATCAGACACTAAAATTACGTTTTTGTTTTCGTCTAAAAAAAAATATGGTGCGCCCGTGTGCATATAGTCAATTAACAATCCTGTATTCAAGTCAATCAATAATAAGTCTACCGCAAGATTAATACTACCTCCATATGTGGGCAATAAAAGTAAAGTGTCATTTAAAATGAAATAGTAATTTTCTTTTATCACATCACATTCATTAAGAGATAAGATCCCATTGCATGGTAACAAAAAAGACTGCTGCGTTATATGTCTAAATTTAGTGGCATATCGACCAAGATTATTCACTATGTAAAGGGTGTCTTTTTCATAATAAATGGAAGTCATCTTCTCTTTGATGTATAACCTATTAATGGAGTCAATAGGTATATCGAAAGTATTAGAAACTTCCGTTTTCCAATCATTATTTTGTTCGTTTTTTTTTTGTGCTTGTATGCAACCCCCAAAAAAAGCAAGAGTAATAAAGAAAGTAAGCAATTTATTTAATGTCAGTTTATTCCTATTCATTGCTTAAATCGTTAAGTATTTTCTCTACCCGAAGGTTATAATTTGCTAATTTTAAATATTCTTGATCACCAATAAATATTCTGTAATCATTCTTTTGCAATTCTCGCTCAAGACTCACTTTGAATCTTTTTGCACATCCTTTTTTCGTGTTCAAGATGTCTTCTCCATAATATTCTGCTATATTTGGATTTTTTCTACCACAATACGTCCCCTTACCTTCTTTGTTCTGTTGATCTTTTGTTGGGTAATAATCCCCCGTATATAAAACTTTGTCAATATCTATACCTGAAAAAGTTTCTTTTTTAAAAAGAGGTAAGTAACTAGGCCATTTTTCTTTTATTTTTTTTAAAAAATCAATTATAGATCCCTTGTATCCTTCTAACTCTGAATACCCTTTAAGGGTTCCATGACTTGTTTTTTTTTTTGAATATTCGTTTCTACCCATAATTCCGAATAAATTAAAGTCTTTTTCAGAATTTTTCCCATAACCAGATTCTGTTGCAGCTTGCCCTAGTACTAATAACGCTCCATTTTTTGAAGCTCCTTCTAATCTCATAAATTCATATAAATCAACCGCTGTAGTCGTTAAGAATATGTGATGTAATGGATCTGCTCCTAGAGGAGGCTTAACTGTGGTACTTGCCACTATCTTCCCCTCTTTACTATCATCTCCGTAGCTAGCGGTGGCTTTAATATTTGCATCCTCTACTTTAGGAATCAAGAGGGAAAATATTTTGCACCTGTACCAGCTAATATCCGATCGGAACGGAAACATCGCTAAATTATCTGGTCCTACTCTGGCTTCCAATTCAATACTGGACCCTGAAGCCTTTTTGGTTCGGTCGCCCTCAAAATGCAGAATCTTGAATTTCGATGAGACAATTACATCAATAATGCCCTGAACCTAGGTTTATTTGAATAAAGACAAAGATACTAAATATTTGAAACAAACAAATATTTTTTAAAATTAACCGCAAATTGCTTTTAGAACATGGCTTCATTCAACTATTTTCGCCATATTTTCAATACATGAAGTGCAGGACACTTTTGATGCACTCCGAATCCAAATTAAGGGCTGAGGGGCGTAAGCCCTAGGATTAAAGAGTTACCAAGATGAATTGAGGCTGATGCAGTGCATCAACCCTAGCGATTTCCTAATTAAAGTGCTTTGTGCCTAATAAATTGTTTGCCAACCTGCTGGCTCCTAATCTAAAGAACTGTGCTGTAAGCCATTTATTACCTAGTTCGTGTTGCACAATATCAATATAAACAAGCGCGTCTTCAGGGGTAACTATGCCTCCGGCAGCCTTCAATCCAACCATTTTCCCTGTGCGTACATAGTGTTCATGCACCACCTGCGCCATACATCTAAATGCATCAGGAGTTGCTGCGGGTTGCAACTTTCCTGTTGATGTTTTTATAAAATCAGCACCCGAATTGATCGCTATTTGTGCTGCCTTACATACCAGTTCTTGGCTAGGTAAGGCACCGGTTTCTAATATTACTTTAAGATGCGTATTGGGGACCGCTTCTCGGATAGCACACAAATCGGCTTGTACAGCACCATAATTTCCAGCCAATAACTCCCCTACTAAAATCACAATGTCCAATTCGTCAACACCTTGCGCTACACATTCTACGCATTCTGCAATTTTGATACGTAAACTTGTTTGCGACATAGGAAAACTAGCAGCAACTGCCGCCAATTGTATTGGCGATGAGGCTAACAACTTACGAACTAAGGGTACAAAGCGGGGTGCCACACACACAGCCGCAACATTAGGGCTGTTAGGAAATTGATTCGGAAATTGATTGACCGGCTCTATAAACTGGGTGATACTGTGTTCGCTATCATTTGTGTTTAAACTGGTTAGATCGATGTATTGAAGTATTGATGGTAAATTATTCTCGAACATTATCTTGTGAATTGAATTAAAATGAAACTTTAATGGAGTTGATCAATTAATTGGAGTAAGCTGCCAATTTTCAAAGATCCACCCTTACTAAATCGTTTTTGATAGTAAGCACTAAAAAGATTATTGAGGGTAACCCCATTTTTTGAGGACGCGTGTACAAACCAACCATTTTGCAAATAAATGCCAACATGCGAATTGATTTTCCCATAATAATTAAAGAAAACAAGATCGCCTTCTTTCAACTCCTCAATTGGTTTTTGATCAATAGCTGCGGCCATTCCTTTTGCACTACGCGGAAGCACAACATTGGTATAATCTTTAAATATTTGACTTACAAAGCCCGAACAGTCTGTACCTGAAAGACTCATTTTTCCATATCGATAAGGCGTACCAACCCATTTATCAACATTTACATATAAAGATGGTACTTTCAAACAAGAATCACTTATTTGAAATTTTTGCGAATATCGTCCTATAAGGTCCTCACTTGGAACAGAAACGTTGGTGCTATCTGCCTTATGGCTTTTGTTAAACTTTTTAGCTTCAGCAGATAAGTGCAAGAAACAAAATAAGATAAAACAAAAAATAGTTGTATGTTGTTGCATAGAAATATAAATTACATTGGTGCAAAGATATGTAATAAAATTGAATCAAGAATCAGGATTAAGGAATTTGGGAGCATTAGTTGCAATAAAATAGCTTGCTACCAATGAATAGCCAAGCATAATGAGAACCCCAAACGGCTTGGTTATCAATGATACTACTTATCAAAATATATGAATAATGCGAATTAACAGTATGTAGCAAATGAATTCAACTGTTAATTCGCATGAATAGCCAAGCACAACACTTCGCTTATTTTTTCTCAGAGCGAAACCCTTTCTTTTCTTTAGAATCTCTAAAGAAAAGAAAGGGTTTCATGCAGTATGCTATCCTGAAGGACTTTTGCTACAAAACAAAACTTTCAACTGTTAATTCATTCCCCTTTCCAATTGTGGAGCAAGATATCGAAATTAATCCACTTCATTAAATATCGCTTATTTGTTGATTGTACTTGTAGGTAAAACCGGTCACGATCATAAACTAATGGAACTCCATAATCATTGACTTGATCTGTCAGGATCCCATACACACAATACGTTTCTGTGTTGGCGCGGGTACTTACCGTCAAGCTGTATAACGAAATTGTGGTATCGATGGTGTTAAGCAAGGCGTCAAACTCAACTTGATTAAAGTAGGTTAAATATCTTTGCATTCGTGCACTGTAAAACGAAAGCGACGAATCTGCATGTACACCATTTGCCGATAATTGGTAGTTGCCAGACAAGTGTTTTATGTACCATGATTGATGGGGGTGTAACTTATCTGTTAGTTGGATTTGTTCGATATCCGCCACTTGATACGAAAACAAAAGCGGATGTATCCACAGTTTAGCTTCGGCTTTTATTGCGTTTTTCAAATTATTCCCCGGCACATGAACAATATATACTTGCTGCGCTCCCTCCATTAAGGCATAACAGTGGGTTGAGTCCATAAGTAACGAATAGTTTTTTAGACATTGTGTCCCTCGGTAGAGTTTAATTTGTATACCTTCGGTTTTAAACCGACTTTCTGGAAATCTTTCTTTATCGAGTTTCGGGAGTGGATAGGCTACAGAAATATTGGATAACAAATAAGTTAAGTGCTCAATTTGTTCCTCATTACCCAGCTCGCCATTACACAAAAATTCGTCTTTTTGAAGCGTAATGTTCACCGATTCATTCGCATTGCCGAGGCTCATGCGATCCATTACATCGGTACATGCAAAAGATTGTTCGTTACTGCCACACGCATAAAATACGATCGTAAAACAAAGAATCGTAAAACAAAGGGCACTGACTGAGCAATATTTATTCATTATTTACGATGCAAAAACATTGTATAAGGTTCGCGCACTAAGTAGCATAATTAAAACCCCTACGGCTACCATCATTGGTTTTCGATTTATTTTGTTGAGCAAAAAGGCTGCGAGAGGTGCCGCAATAATACCACCTAGAATTAAGCCCGCAATTATTTGCCACCCATCAACACCCCCTAAAATCAAGAATGTTGTGCCACTGGCAAACGCCACAGCAAATTCGGCAGCATTGACCGAACCGATGGTGTATTTAGGACTTCGTCCATTCCCTAAAAGTGTAGATGTTACAATAGGACCCCAGCCTCCACCGCCGATCGAATCCATAAAACCACCAAAGGCGCCAAGCAAACCTAAGTATTTGGTTTTTCTTTTAACAATTTTTTGCGTACCGCTTTTCTGATAATTGCATAAGCCAATATCATCATATAAACAGCAATAAATGGTTTGATAACTTCTCCGTCAACCACATCAACCAACAAATAAGCACCCAATATGGCACCCAATACCCCGGGAATAAGTAGATTTTTGAGTAATTTTTTGTTGATATTTCCAAACTTGAAGTGAGATATTGCAGATGCCCCTGTGGTAAACATTTCCGCTAAATGCACTGCGGTACTACTCATTGCAGGTGGCACACCCATCATCAATAAAAAAGAAGTTGACGTAACTCCATATCCCATCCCTAAAGCTCCATCGACTAGTTGAGCAAAAAAGCCAATTAAAAAGAACACGAAAAACTTACCCTCAAAACCAGAACTTATCCCCAACCACGACAACTTGGTGTGATACCGATATAATAACACCCCTATAAGACCAGTAATTAACAGGATGGGGAGAAAAACGCAAACACGTTGCAAGAAATTATTTTTGGAAGCTTCTTGACTTTTCTTTGATTTAAGTTCCATTATTTAATTTTTAATTCACCTAATTTCATATCTTCAAGAAGATATACCCCTAAGTATAGGGCGCTATTTGAAGTACAAAAATAAGTTATTTTAATCAGATAACCTTAACTTATTGCAAAATAGTATAAGATATAGAGATTTTGGGGGGATATGTCCGCCCGATGACGCACGCTCAACCAAGATTTTTTATTTAAAAGAACACTAATCTATTTTGTATAAACGCAATGGTTGCATCTTTTTATTTTGTATATCAAAATAATATAACAATCTTTGTAACATGATTGAATATTACAAAGTGTAGTGTATTTGCATAGATAAGCAAAGATTTATTCTAACGCGAATAAGGCTCACAAAGTCGCACTGCATCAGCAGGATCGTATAGGAAAAGGGAATCAATTACTCTATGAGATCTTTTCAATGTGATTCCTTTTCCTATGCAATCCTGCCTTTTTCTATGTGATCCTGTCTTTGTGCGCCTTCGTGCGCCTTATTCGCCTTAGTGAAAATGTCCTTAGCGTGCAAAGTGAGCGCCTTAGGAGATGGTGAACTGTTACGATTTATTTAAATCAAAATAGATTGAACAATCATCTCAAACCATCAGAGAATAATTCACAGAGAAAAAGTTGAAGATCTTTTTGGAAAAAGTTGAAGATCTTTTTGGGAAAAGTTGAAGAACTTTTTGGGAAAAGTTGAAGATCTTTTTAGGAGGAGTAGGCGATGATATTTAGCTTAACATTTAATGATATCTAAAACCTCACATATTCTTCGAGGATCATTATAAAAGTTAATAGTTCGTGGTGTCCTAATAAAAAAGTTATAGAATAAAAAAGAACGTATATGGTAGATAAAATTATTTACACCCACCCCATTGAAATAACAACCGAACATTTAGGCAAAGGGAGTACTATTAATTATTTAGATGATGAAAAGATTATCCTAAAACAATTTATTTGGAGTTATATTGAGTTCGCTTTGGGTTTATTGTTTTTAGGTTTATATTTAGTCTTAGTAGTGAAAGAGCATAATGAAATTATTGCAAGGGTTGAAAAAACCAAAAGTGAATGCTTGGGTACAATACCGCGGTATATTCAAATATATTATAACAATGGCAAAACAGACATTATCCGTAACACTAATAAAAAAGTAGAATTCACTTACGAAGCTGATAAATTTATGGAATTGGGCGAGGAGAAATACTATGCTGTTGTTGCTAAAAATGTCTGTCAATCATTATTTGTGCAAATACTTGCGGCTATCTGTGGCATTGGTCTTGGAGGAATCTGTATTTTTAATGGCTTACCCAGAACTAAAAAATTTATTTTTAACCGAAAGAAAGGGACTTTCACTTTTCCTGAATTTCTAGGGTTTCGCCAGTGTACCATTCCATTTAATGAAGCAGTTTTTGTTTATGGAAAATTATGGATTACTGAAGCTGGTGCACATTTAGCGGTATTGCACCCCAGTGGGATAAGTAAGTCAGTGATTGATTTTTTTTCACCCACAGCATTTTTGTCGTTATATGTTTGGTATATGGATAAAAATCGACTTTTACCCCCTGGTAATGCCTTTGATCCCTATCGGGAGAAAGATTTTCTACGACGGTATTCCGAAGGTTTTCCTGCGCCTTTGTACCCATCTACTATTGCAACGCCCGAATTTGAATTTAAAGGAAGTTTACCTACGGAACGATCCTATTTTGTTTCAGACGAAGCTTATCAGCGCATTATAGGTAAAAAACAAAAAAAGCGAAACGACGAAACCAAAAATAAAGCAAAGAAACCCAAAAGCGAAGCACAAAAACGGATAGATGCATACAATGTGTATAGAGATAAGAATAAATAAATAAACTTATGGATGTTAAAAAAAGGTTATACTAGAATGAAAAATGGATTTGTAGATACAGTGGAAAAACTCATCGAAACCCGCCCCATTGAAATAACAAGCGAACATTTAGCCAAAGGGAGTACTATTAATTATTTAGATGATGAAAAGATTATCCTAAAACAATTTATTTGGAGTTATATTGAGTTCGCTTTGGGTTTATTGTGTATAGGTTTATATTTATTTGCAATAGTAAAAGATCATAATGAGATTATTGCAAGGGTTGAAAAAACCAAAAGTGAATGTTTGGGTACAATACCTAAGTATATTAAAATATATTATAACAATGGCAAAACAGAATTATCCTACGAAGCTGATAAATTTATGGAATTGGGTGAGAAAAAATACTATGCTGTTGTTGCTAAAAATGTTCGTCAATCATTATCTTTGCAAATATTTGTGGCTATCGGCATGATTAGTGTTGGGGGAATCTGTATTTTTAATGGTTTACCCAGAACTAAAAAATTCATTTTTAACCGAAAGAAAGGGACTTTCACTTTTCCTGAATTTCTAGGGTTTCGCCAGTGTACCATTCCATTTAATGAAGCAGTTTTTGTTTATGGGAAATTATGTATTACTGAAGCTGGTGCACATTTAGCGGTATTGCACCCCAGTGGGATAAGTAAGTCAGTGATTTTTTTTTCACCCACAGCATTTTTGTCGTTATATGTTTGGTATGGATAAAAATCTACTTTTATCTCCGGTAATGCCTTTTTGATCCCTATCGGGAGAAAGATTTTCTACGACGGTATTCCGAAGGTTTTCCTGCACCTTTGTACCCATCTACTATTGCAACGCCCGAATTTGAATTTAAAGGAAGTTTACCTACGGAACGATCCTATTTTTGTTTCAGACGAAGCTTTATCAGCGCATTATAGGTAAAAAAACAAGAAAAAAAAAAGCGAAACGACGAAACCAAAAATAAAGCAAAGAAACCCAAAAAAAGCGAAGCACAAAAACGGATAGATGCATACAATGCGTATATAGAGATAAGAATAAATAAATAAACTTATGGATGTTAAAAAAAAGGTTATACTAGAATGAAAAATGGATTTGTAGATACAGTGGAAAAACTCATCGAAACCCGCCCCATTGAAATAACAAGCGAATATTTAGCCAAAGGGAGTACTATTCAAGCACTAAACGACGAAAAATTAGTGCTTAAACAATTTAGCTGGAGCATTATTGAATTTTTTGTTGGACTCTTATTTTTAGGATTATACGCTTCTATTCTAATACACCAACATAACGAAATTATTGAAAGTGTTGAAAATGCAAAAAGTGAATGTCTAGGCGAAGTAGTTTATCTTAATAGACTCAAATATGAGGAAATGTCTTACTATAAACGAAAAGTTAAATTCACAGCCGAAGCCCGTGAATTTATGTACTTAGGCGAGGAAGGGTACCGTGCAATGGTGGCTAAAGATGTCCGTGAAGAATTATTTATACAGATACTTGGTTTTTTGGGCTTTTCAGGTATTGGTTTATATTGTTTATATAATGGTTGCACGAGACGCAAAGTGTTTATTTTTAACCGCAAGGAGGGCACACTTACTTACCCTGGACTTTTAGGCTTGCATCAAATTAGTCTTCCGTTTAACGATGTCACCTTTGTTCAGGGTCGATTAGATGCACGTAGTTCAGCTATGTATTTAGGCATACTGCACCCCAATGGATTAACACGATCGATAATTGATGAATTTTCAATTCGTTCATTTTTGTCGTTATATGTTTGGTATATGGATAAAAATCTACTTTATCTCCCTGGTAATGCCTTTGATCCCTATCGGGAGAAAGATTTTCTACGGCAGTATTCCGAAGGTTTTTTTGCACCTTTGTACCCATCTACTATTCCAACGCCCGAATTTGAATTTAAAGGAAGTTTACCTACGGAACGATCCTATTTTGTTTCAGACGAAGCTTATCAGCGCATCATGGGTGCAAAAAACAGAAAAAGCGAAACAAAGAAACCCAAAAAGCGAAGCACAAAAACGTATAGACGAGTACAATGCGTATAGAGATAAGAATAAATAAACATAGAGATATTGCTTACAGCAAGTGGAAATGTCCAACAGAATGAAATAGCATGTTAAAAAAAGGTGCACTAGAATGAAAAAAGGATTTGGCGCAGCGGTAGAGAAATTCATTGATACCCATCCCATTGAAATAACAAATAACCATTTAAAGAATGGACGTTTCTCGTATTTGAGCGACGAAAAATTAGTATTGACACAGGCAAGTGGGGGAAGCTTGATTTTATTAATTTTTGGTCTGTTGGATGTAAGTTTATATTTTGTTCTTCTAATACACCAACATAACGAAATTGTTACTAGGGTTGAAAAAGCAAAAAGTGAATGTTTAGGCGAAATAAGTTATCGTGATGAGAGGGCGGCTTGAGGAGAAAGCTTACTATAAACGAAAGGCAGAATTCACTGACGAAGCCCGTGAATTTAGGTACTTAGGCGAGGAACGATACCGTGCAATGGTGGCTAAAAGTGTACGTGAAGCATTATTTGTGCAAATACTTGGTTTTTTGGGTACTGCAGGCATTGGTATTTTTTGTTTATACTATGGTTGTTTTAAACGTAAGCTATTTATTTTTAACCGTAAGGAAGAAACACTTACTTATCTTGGACTTTTAAGTTTGCGCCAAATCACTCTTCCGTTTAAGGAGATTACTTTTATTCTTGGTCGGTTAGGAGCTTATACTCCCAATCTATATTTAGGTATACTGCACCCTAATGGATTAACACGATCGATAATTGATGCGTCTGCAATTCGTTCATTTTTGTCGTTATATGTTTGGTATATGGATAAAAATCGACCATTACCCCCTGGTAATGCCTTTGATCCCTATCGGGAGAAAGATTTTCTACGGCGGTATTCCGAAGGTTTTCCTGCACCTTTGTACCCATCTACTATTGCAACGCCTGAATTTGAATTTAAAGGTAGTTTGCCTACAGAACGATCCTATTTTGTTTCAGACGAAGCTTATCAGCGCACAAAGAAGTCCGAAGTGTCAAGCAAAATGCAAAAACGTATAGACGAGTACAATGCGTATAGAGATGGTAAATCAAAAGAATGAAAAAGAACGTATATGGTAGATAAACTGCCCAAGCATGCCTAGTTTCTGTCTGGGGATTATTTTAATAGGTCGTACTGCTTGCGGAAAATAAGTCCCACAAGTAAAGGTTTTCGTTTATATTTTTATCAAACACTTCCCAGCTCTCTTTATCTGGTCTGTGGCACAGACTTCCACCATCTAGCCCAATGTCATTAAGTTAAGTACGACACAAGATTTAACGACACACGTATCAAGACTTCCTTACGGGGGCTTAGACACTGAATATCAATGTATAACCTTGATGTTTTAAGGCATCATGAAATGTTAAATATCGTCACATACTTAAGTCGTCACATACTGCGAATAAGTCGTAATGTTTATAGAAAATTACAAACACGACCCCAGCGGGTCGGCGTTTTTAGCTTTACAAAGACTAACACACCGAATGACCCCTGGGTTGAGACAATGTATTAGCTTCCACATTTTATAAAAACTTAATTGGGGTCAGATGCCGCCACAAATCATGTTGGGGCAATGATTTATTTACAAGGCCCAACGCTGCTGTTTTAAAAACTACCGCTTTCAGACTAATTTTTATCATTCATTCTATAAACTTATGTGACCCCACTGGCAGTTGTGTCGAGTGTATTATAATTCAAATGATTACCGTTCTGGCATTGATCTTGCCGGGGCTAAAACTTATGGCAATCATGTTGATGCAATGATGACATTTGAAATTCATTCTGATCGTGGTTTTTTCAAAAATTTCGTAAAGCAAGGTTCTTTCCAGTTGTGTCGAGGTAATAATAATTACCAAATGACGTTCCTTGTTTGCCCAACAACTGTTGCGGTTATAATATTTCAGATTCGCAACCGCACCGCTGTTGGATCTGTGCAATCCTCCCCTTTTTTTTATTCACGGACGCCACTTCGCCCTAAATAGGGTTATAATCGGTTGACCAATAGTATCGCCTGGGCGTTTGTGTGGCGTGTTGGCAAAACTATTGACATACACTTTTGCTTTCACATTGGTGTAACAAGCATTCGATAGGGTATAATAATAAGCATGCGTACCATCATTCAGCTGATTGGTTTGGAAACTGGCACTTCCTGTAGGACTTGTCGGTGCAGGGCTACTGACGCTGGTAGTAGTCCAATTTACCGAATGAAAATAGGCGGTATCCAAATAACTCGACAAGTTAATGGTCCTATTAGGTACAGGGACAGATCTGGATACGGATATCAGGATATTGCGAAACAATGTCTCGCACCACAATTGATACTGGCACACGCGATACGCTGGTACAGGTACCGCCATTCGATTTTGTTTCTACATACAAGGTGGTGCTGACTGAATGTGTACCTACATAAATCACCAAAATCCCACCATTACCCATCATGCTTACTCCCTTTTGCGTACCGCCGGTGGGTGCATCATACACAGCGTAACTAACTCCTGCCAAACTGTTTTTAATATGTACTTCCGCTGGTTTATTCGGACAAGCCAAGGGTGACGACACATTTGCGGGTATCAATACAACGGCTTGTTCGGTAATGGTGGCTGTAATTACTGGAGCTGGACAGGAAATGCCGTCTTTTGTGTGCATAGTGTGGATGGTATAAACACCTGGTGCCAAATTCGAAAACACATTAGACGCTTGCCAAGTTACTTGATTATCCATACTGTACTGATAAACCCCATTACCTCCACTTGCCGTTACGGTAATTTTACCACTATTGGCTCCATTACATGCAATGTCTACTTTAGCAGCGGTGGCTGTTAAGGCAGGGTTAACAGTGATAATTATTGGAGAGGTGCTAACAACTTTCGCACAGTTCGCACTTTTTGCATTTCTTCTATAATGCGTAGTTACAGTCAATGCCGGTGCAGTGTAAGTGGCAGCAACAGCGCCAATAATATCAGTCCAAGTTGCGCCATTGTCAATGCTGTTCTGCCATTGATAGCTAATTCCTCCTGCACCACCACTGGCTAGTGTGGTACTGGTAAAAACGGCAGGAACAATACCATTGCAGATGGATTGTATACCAGCAATAGCTCCTGGAACGACCTCTGGATTCACCACTACCGATACATTCTGTATATTGGTACAACCATTAGCCGTAAGCGTAAATATATACGCTACCGTAATTGGTTCCGAAGAGGTATTGGTTAACGCCTCACTGATGATTCCGTTTGTTCCATTGCCCACTACGCTAGGCGTAATACCTGCTACCACAGCCCTTGTCCAAGTAAAGGTAGTTCCCGTTGTGGCGCTGGTGGCTGTATATCCGAAAGTGAAGCCGCTACAAATGGCGGTAGGAATCAGCGTACTGCTTAAGATCGGTTTGGGATATACCGTTACCGTTACTGTGCTGCTTGTTACTGCACCACAAGTGTTGGTTGCTTTGCGTCTGTATTGTGTTAAAGTTGTTAATACTGGCGGGTTTTAGTTTTGGGTGTTGCTTGTTCCTGTTGCAGCAGCCCAGGTTGTACCCGAGTTGGTAGATTGCTCCCAAAGCTAGGTACAAGTACCAGTGCCTCCTGTGGGGAATTTATGATACCAGGTGCACCGTTTAGCTGTTTTTGTAACCCAGGGCTTCCTGCACTTTGTATTCCATATATACGGTAACGGATTGTACTGCTTGTTACCCCAAAGAGGTGTTGGTTGCAGTGCCTCCTGTGCAGCGGTAGTTTAATACTGCCAGGGGGTGTAGTTTTGGGTGTTGCTTGTTTTTGTAGCAGCCCAGGTTTCCTGAGTTGGTAGGGTGCTCCCCATATACGGTAATCGTAAATTGCCTCCTTGTTACCGTTTCCACAGGGTGCGGTATTTGTAACAGGTAGCTGTTTTTTTGTAGCAATGCTTCCTGCACTGTTAACGTCAGTAACAGTGTTGCTAGTTTTCCACAGGTGTTGCTTTGCGTCTGTACTGTGTTGTAGTTGGTAACGCAGCAGCCCAGTTTTGGGTGTTTGTATTTCCTGTTGCAGCAGCCCAGGTTGTACCTGAGTTGGTAGATTGCTCCCAAAGATAGGTATAAGTACCAGTGCCTCCTGTGGCAGCGGCACCGTTTATGATTCCAGGTGCGGTATTGTAACAGGTAGCTGTTTTTGTAGCAGTAAGGCTTCCTGCACTTTGTATTCCATATACGGTAACGGTGATTGTACTGCTTGTTACCGTTCCGGCAGTTTTTGGTGTTGTTAACGCAGGTTGGGGTTAACGCAGGTAGTTTTGGGTGTTGCTTGTTCCTGTTGCGGCAAAGCCCAAGTTGTGCCTCTGAGTTGGTAGATTGCTCCCCCAAAGATAGGTATAAGTACCAGTACCTCCTGTTGCGGCTGAACCTGTTGCAGGTAGCGGAACCGTTTATGATTCCCAGGTGTTGGTTGGTGCGGTATTGTAACAGGTAGCTGTTTTGTAGCAGTAAGGCTTCCTGCACTTTGTATTCCATATACGGTAATCGCGGTGATTGTACTGCTTGTTACCGTTCCGCAGGTGTTGGTTGCTTTGCGCCGGTATTGTGTTGTAGTTGTTAACGCAGGCGGGGTGTAGTTTTGGGTGTTGCTTGTTCCTGTTGCAGCAGCCCAAGTTGTACACCTGAGTTGTAGATTGCTTAATACCAGGTTGCGGGGGTGATTAGTTTTGGGTGTTAGCAGTAAGGCTTCCTGCACTTTGTTCCTGTTGCAGCAGCCCAAGTTGTACCTGAGTTGGTAGATTGCTCCCCAAAGATAGGTATACGCACCCTGTATAGTTGCGGTGTTCCGTTTATGATGCCAGGTGCAGTATTGTAACAGGTAGCTGTTTTTGTAGCAGTAAGGTTTCCGTGCACTTTTGTATTCCATATACGGTAACGGTGATCATGCGTTGTTTGTTACCGCTCCAGTTGTGTTGGTTGCTGATTCTGTATTGTGTTGTAACAGGTAGTTGTAAGCTTCCTGCAGGTATTCCATATACGGAAATCGTTACTATAGTTTTTGTTGGTGTTGCTATATTTGTTCCTGTTGCAGCAGCCCAAGTTGTACCTGAGTTGGTAGATTGCTCCCAAAGATAGGTATACGCACCAGTACCTCCTGTTGCGGCTGAACCGTTTATGATTCCAGGTGCGGTATTGTAACAGGTAGCTGTTTTTGTAGCAGTAAGGCTTCCTGCACTTTGTATTCCATATACGGTAATCGTAACAGTGTTGCTTGTTACCGTTCCGCAGGTGTTGGTTGCTTTGCGCCTATATTGTGTTGTAGCTGTTAACGCAGGCGGGGTGTAGTTTTGGGTGTTGCTTGTTCCTGTTGCAGCAGCCCAAGTTGCTCCTGAGTTGGTAGATTGCTCCCAAAGATAGGTATACGCACCAGTACCTCCTGTTGCGGCTGAACCGTTTATGATTCCAGGTGCGGTATTGTAACAGGTAGCTGTTTTTGTAGCAGTAAGGCTTCCTGCACTTTGTATTCCATATACGGTAATCGTTACTATACTGCTTGTTACCGTTCCGCAAATGTTGGTTGCTTTGCGCCTATATTGTGTTGTAGCTGTTAACGCAGGTGGGGTATAGTTTTGGGTGTTGCTTGTTCCTGTTGCAGCAGCCCAAGTTGCTCCTGAGTTGGTAGATTGCTCCCAAAGATAGGTATACGCACCAGTACCAGTACCTCCTGTTGCGGCTGAACCGTTTATGATGCCAGGTGCGGTATTGTAACAGGTAGCTGTTTTTGTAGCAGTAAGGCTTCCTGCGCTTTGTGCTGGCTCTGCAGTAATAGATATAGCAGAACTTGTTAGTCGGCAAGTTGTGTTAGGTGCTAGTGTTCCAACAGTATACTGCCCCGGGGTAGTTACGACATACGTTTGGCTGGTTGCGCCTGAAACAGCTGTTCCATTCTTATACCATTGATAACTTGTACCAGAGGGATGGGAGTCAGTACGAAGCGTTGCGGAAGGTCTTGTACAATCAAGCTTTATGTTTGAAGCACCTATGCTAGGAAAGACTCTTGCAGGTAAAGTAAAAACATATTGTCCTGTACAATTGATATTGGTTTCACCTGTAATAATCATTGTACTTTCGCCATATCGGCAACGATAATAACGTGCTGTCGCAGAACTTTCCAAAGGTGACGTGTAAGTACTTGCTGTAGCCCCTGCAATATCAGTCCAAATAGTTTGATTGGAACTACGCTGCCATTGATATTTTGGGTTGGTTATTCCTGTGGTAGTTACCGCCATATTTACGCTTTCTTGGGTTACGCTAGTATTTGCACACGACTGTGTACCTGTAGACCCTGGCACACAAACACTAAACGATATATCATCTATTACAATATCATTACCACTCTCGTTGGTTCCTGTTACTAGGTTTTTTACCCGTACTTTTACAGAACCTACTGTAGATGGTAGCGACATGGTTGATCTTACTAGTCTCCATTGAAATCCCTTGTCTTCCCACACGGTAGTACCAGGGGGGTTGTAGGAGTGGTACAATGGATTTGTAGTTGCAGGAAATGGGCGAACAGATTTTATTACAACATTTGATGTCGGATTAATAAACTCAATTAAAAAATCGGGATAATTACTACACCCACTAAAACATGGGTTGGCAACCCATATCTCAAACTGTAAAGTGGTACCACCACAAAGCCCTGTAAAAGTTTTTTCAAAAAAATAGTCGGTAACACCAGCTGCAACATCCATACCGTTAACTATGTAAAAATAGCCATTGCCCGTGTGGTCACGCCCTTTTCTACCCCAAGTTCCCCAACAAAAACCATTACTACAGTTTGCAGTATTATCAAAGCTTTCAAAACTCTTTCTAATTGAATATGTCCCTTTACCAATTCCAGTTAAATACGAAGTATTGTAACTATAGGTGGTAGTAAACCCAGGTTCAACCCCAGATTCAAAATTTTCTTTATAGATCTGTTTGTAAGTAGCTCCAACATTACATTGCGCATGTCCTTTTTGGCTAAATACGATTAAAAGAAAGCACAGAACTCCAAAAATGCATAAATATCTCATAGATTTCAAATAAACAATTATGTAAATATAGGGTTTAAATAAACAATACTTATTGTGTTTTTATGGGGTTAATATAGCCATTCCATGCCAATTGAATGCACCAAACACCATTAGAGGTGGGCGCACTGGTTTCGGACTATGTTGGAGGAAGTATGATCCGCATAAAACGCCGATAGTCAGAGGTGAAAGCGGTTCCATGTTCGTGTTCTGAAGTGATCAATAAGCCCTTATCAGCACGTTCTATGACTCGGCTATGCGTGATATAGCGTCGGGCATCCGAAGTAGTCATATTATAAACAATTGTTTTCTTTCTTACGATACTGCCTGTTTCGGTAAATTCCACCAAATATACTTCATTAAGATTACTTCCTGTAGTATTTCCATACAATGTGATAGATACCGCTGGGTCGGAGGTGTAACCGTTGTGCCCATAAGCCAAATAATTTCCATTCGACAACTTAATAATATTTGTTAATGACGATCGCATGGGCACAATTCGCGTCCAAGCGGTATTAATATCTGCCACAGGTTTGGACTTTTGCTATCAATGGGATACACCTATAATGGTTAGTAAAAAAACAATTCTTTAAAAACTTCCAAAAGGGAATATCCATAACGCTAAAAATATTTGATTGATTCATTGTTTGTTTGTTCTTTTGTTCTTTTTGCTTAAAAGCCCAGGGCGTTTCTCTATGCTATTATACTTCACCCCCCTTCAGGCTGCGAATGAGCAACCGATATCAATGAGTAGCCCTGAATGGGCGAAATATGATAGCATAAAGAAACGCCATTATGTATTTTATTTCGCTAATTTATACCGACTTTTTGTTGCAGTGCATAACTCTAATAGATACAAATATAAGTAAAATGAATTAAATAATGTAATTGTTTACAGTTTAATTATTGAATGGCGCTAAATGCATCAAGTTACATAAAAGGACACAGCACTCAATTACAATAACTTAACTTTACATGATAAAGTTAGTAATTATTTATCAAATTGTTAATCTTACTAAGCAAGTAACCTTTATTCCGAATAAAATTATCACTTAAAACGCAATAATGAAAGAGCTAAAGTACCCCCAGCTTCGCTTGCTAATTGGTATACGTTTCGATTAGTACATATAAAATGATTTACGCCGTTTATTTCGTGAATTAAAATACACATAATCATTCGTATTTTAATTTACAAAAACGGATTTATCACTGTTTATATTCACTTAGACATGAGCGTTTGCGGCCATCTCAAAACTCAAACATCACATCAACTAGAATTATTACTTTTTAGATAAGAAGTCATAAAATAAACACATATTACTTATATGTTCATGTCGATTACTTGATATAGTAACCAACATTACTTGATAAGTTAGTCATGTTGTGCGCACAAGTTGATTAACTTGTGCGCACAACATGAATAACTTGTGCGCATAACATGACTAACTTGTGCGCATAACTTGACCAACTTGTGCGCACAACATTGTCAACTTGTGCGCACAACATAACTAACTTATCAAGTCTATGTCTCTGCAATCATTTGATAATAAGATCTATAATATAGCTACATCTTCAACAGTTGTATTGCTGGCGACAATTCCTTAGCCTCAAGTTGAGCATAAGCCCAAATACAGCCCTTTACGCAAAATAAAATCAATTTATTAATTTATAAGCCATTCTACGGCGCTTCAGGATGGGTAATGTCAGTGATTATAGCCATAATCGGAGTATTTTAGAGACTAAATGTGACTTTTGGTATAAGTATAATAGGATAATGACTAGTGTTTATTTAATTAAAATGTGGCAGGTGCTAACAGTTCAGCACCTGCCATAATCATTAAAATCATAGGGGCGTTGCCCCATGCTATTATATTTCGCCCTTTCAGGGCTTGCAATACTACAGGGTTAGAGTTGCAGATTAAGCACTGAATAAATATGTATTGCCGTGCTATTTCAGGTAGCCCTGAAGGGGCGAAATATAATAGCATGGGGCAACGCTCTAATTATGCTTGGCAATATAGTTTGTCGAATCATTTGTAGGATCTTAAACATCAATAACTTGGTAGCACGATAGCTAAGCATAATCGGAACCCCAGCGGGGTGACATTATTGTAGTAAAGAAATAGCCAAGATTATTCAAGGAAATGTTGCAGAACCCCAGCGGGGTGACATTATTATGAGTGTGATTAAATTTGATTATCAATCTATTACGCCTTAACTTAATGGCATTAGTACCTTGCAAACCAGTGTAAGCCGCTTTTACATCTAACAGAAAAGCTCCGGAGAAAATAGACGGAGGCGCCACTTCGCCTAAATAAGGATTGTAATCGGTTGATCGCAACCATTTTCCTTTGGCGTCTAATCCTAAAACCTGATTCAGATTCATGTTGCTGGTATTCCTGCACACCACAATGGTATCGCCTGGGCGTTTGTGTGGCGTGTTGGCAAAACTATTGACATACACTTTGGCTTTCACATTGGTGTAGCAAGCATTCGACAGGGTATAGTAATAAGCATGCGTACCATTTAACTGATTGGTTTGGAAACTGGCACTTCCTGTAGAGTTTGTTAATGCAGGGCTACCGACACTGGTAGTAGTCCAATTTACCGAATGAAAATAAGTGGTATCCAAATAACTCGACAAATTAATGGTCCTATTAGGTACAGGACATATTTGTATACGAATATCAGGATATTGCGAAACAATGTCTCGCACCACAATTGATAGTGGAATACGCGATACGCTGACACAGGTACCACCGTTCGATTTTGTTTCTACATACAAAGTGGTGCTGACTGAATGTGTACCTACATAAATCACCAAAATTCCACCATTACCCACCATTGTTACCCCTTTTTGCGTGCCACCAGTGGGGGCATCATACACAGAATAACTAATGCTCGCCAAGCTATTTTTAATATGTACTTCTGCAGGTTTATTCGGACAAGCCAAAGGTGAAAGTACATTTGCTGGAATCAACACAACTGCTTGCTCAATAATGGTGGCTGTAACCACTGGTGCAGGACATGGAAAACCGTCTTTTGTGTGAATGGTGTAACTACCTGGAGCCAAATTCGAAAACACATTCGATGATTGCCAAGTAACTTTATTATCGATACTGTACTGATAAACCCCATTACCTCCACTTGCCGTTACGGTAATTTTACCACTATTGGCTCCATTACATACAATATCTTGTTTAATAGCGGTAGCTGTTAAAGCAGGATTCACCGTAATAATTATTGGAGTAGTGCTAGCAACTTTAGCGCAATTGGTGCTTTTGGCATTTCTGCGATAATGTGTGGTCACGGTCAATGCTGGTGCAGCGTAGGTAAGCGCAGTAGCTCCAGAAATATCCGTCCAAGTTGTACCATTATCAATACTGCTTTGCCATTGGTAGGTAAGCGTTCCAGATCCGCCACTGCCTGCAGTGGTGCTGGTAAAGGCTGTGGGCACTAGACCGTTACAAATCGATTGCGCAGCAGCAATAGCACCTGAAGTAACAGCTGGGAATACTGTTACAATCACCGCATTGGAACTTGTTATTTGTGCACAATTGGCACTTTTGGCATTTCTGCGATAATGTGTGGTCACCGTCAATGCTGGTGCAGTGTAGGTAGCTGCTGTGGCTCCGGAAATATTTGTCCAAGTGCTACCATTGGTGCTGTTTTGCCATTGGTAAGTAATCGCTCCCGATCCACCACTGGCTGCCGTAGTGCTGGTGAAGTACGCAGGCACAATACCATTACAGATGGATTGTGGCGCAGCAATTACACCCGGATCAACATTGGTAACTGTTACAATCACGATATTGGAACTCTCGACCTTGGCACAATTGGCACTTTTGGCATTTCTCCGATAATGTGTGGTCACCGTCAATGCTGGTGCAGTGTAGGTAGCTGCTGTGGCTCCAGAAATATTTGTCCAAGTGGTGCCATTGGTGCTGTTTTCCCATTGGTAAGTAATTGCTCCCGATCCACCACTGGCTGCCGTAGTGCTGGTGAAGGCCGCAGGCACAATGCCATTACAGATGGATTGTGGCGCAGCAATTACACCAGGATCGACATTGGTGACTGTTACAATCACGATATTGGAACTCTCGACCTTGGCACAATTGGCACTTTTGGCATTTCTGCGATAATGTGTGGTCATCGTCAATGCTGGCGCAACGTAGGTAGCTGCTGTGGCTCCAGAAATATTTGTCCACGTGGTGCCATTGGTGCTGCTTTGCCATTGGTAAGTAATCGCTCCCGATCCACCACTGGCTGCCGTAGTGCTGGTAACAGGCACAATGCCATTACAGATGGATTGTGGCGCAGCAATTACACCAGGATCGACATTGGTGACTGTTACAATCACGATATTGGAACTCTCGACCTTGGCACAATTGGCACTTTTGGCATTTCTGCGATAATGTGTGGTCATCGTCAATGCTGGCGCAACGTAGGTAGCTGCTGTGGCTCCTACAATATTTGTCCACGTGGTGCCATTGGTGCTGCTTTGCCATTGGTAAGTAATCGCTCCCGATCCACCACTGGCTGCCGTAGTGCTGGTGAAGGCTGCAGGCACAATACCATTACAGATGGATTGTGGCGCAGCAATTACACCAGGATCAACATTGGTGACTGTTACAATCACGATATTGGAACTCTCGACCTTGGCACAATTGGCACTTTTGGCATTTCTACGATAATGTGTAGTCACCGTTAAGGCTGGTGCAGCGTAGGTAGCAGCTGTGGCTCCTACAATATTTGTCCACGTGGTGCCATTGGTGCTGCTTTGCCATTGGTAAGTAATCGCTCCCGATCCACCACTGGCTGCCGTAGTGCTGGTGAAGGCTGCAGGCACAATACCATTACAGATGGATTGTGGCGCAGCAATTACACCAGGATCAACATTGGTGACTGTTACAATCACGATATTGGAACTCTCGACCTTGGCACAATTGGCACTTTTGGCATTTCTACGATAATGTGTAGTCACCGTTAAGGCTGGTGCAGCGTAGGTAGCAGCTGTGGCTCCTACAATATTTGTCCACGTGGTGCCATTGGTGCTGCTTTGCCATTGGTAGGTAATTGCTCCCGATCCGCCACTGGCTGCTGTTGTACTGGTGAAAGCCGCAGGAACAATGCCATTACAGATGGATTGTGGCGCAGCAATTACACCAGGATCGACATTGGTGACTGTTACAATCACCGCATTGGAACTTGTTATTTGTGTACAATTGGCACTTTTGGCATTTCTGCGATAATGTGTGGTCACCGTCAATGCTGGCGCAACGTAGGTAGCAGCTGTGGCTCCTACAATATTTGTCCACGTGGTGCCATTGGTGCTGCTTGCCA
>JAGWCC010001880.1:0-10546 GCA_022651775.1 Drusus annulatus
GTTTGGTTTGGCAAAGGGCCACCCTGTATTTTTTCATTTTTTTTTTAAAAAATTTGCTTGGTCTTCTTTGGGGTCTTTTATTTTTTTTCTTGGAAAATTTTTTCGGCTTTTTGGCGTTCTACTTTCAATTCTTGTTTAGTTTACTTCGGCATTTTCTTTGGGGGGCGAATTAACTTTTTGTTTTCTCTCCCGATTTATCAGGTTTTTTTGAATAATTGTCAATCTTGTTTCGAAAGGTTTTTTAGTTATTACCCCATTTTCATATGGGTATTCCCCCCGAAACTTTGCAACCCCTTTCCTCCCAATTTAAAAGGGCGTTCAATTTTTTGGGCAAACCCATTGTCTCCACCCCCAAATCATAGTCCCTGTTTGAGTAAATACGAAACTATTTTCATATCGTTCATCTTTCCCGTAAAAGGGTGTCTTTTAAAAACCCCACCCCCCCGATATTTTGAGCGGCATTTTTTTTTTTAAAAACTTTTTTTTTCGTTCAATTAGGGGGTCGCCTATCTCGTCATTGAGTTCGGGGTTTTCCATCAAGAAATCTACCACCAATTTATCACCTATTTTTAAAATCTCGTTTTTAAAATGATTCCTTTGCGTTGGTTCTTGTTATTGGCATCAGGTTTTGAGTTTCTTTGACATCTTTGCCATTTTTCGGGGGGATACCCGAGTTCACAAAATCGAAAGGTTTAAATTTGTCCTGTTCTATTGATCGTCCCTTTTTTGACCCCCGATTAATTCAGTTCGCTTGAAACAATCTTTCCCGTTGCGAATTTAGAAAGGGGCCCTTTGGGGTAAAAATCATGGCGATGCCCTGTACTGCCCGATTGATTAATAAACAATACATCGACTTCGTTGTTATTGAATTTAGGAAAGGCATCGTTTACAATTTTTTTCGTTGCAAATGTCCAATTGGGTTTTTGTTTTTTTTTGATTTTCAAACGCACTTCAATTTTTTTTTCCGTTACTTCAACGTTGCCGCTTCTTGCAAATAATTAATGGGGGGGATGGGGAAATCTTATTCCTGTGGGTATTTTTCAATACGAAAACGCTATATTTTACCGTGCTTTGTCCGACAACGGGAAATTCACATTTGGGGGGGTTTTTCCTTTTTGCCACTTCGAATAACGGAGGATGCCACTTAACCCACGTTTTAACACTTCGGCAAAATCGGCATTGATTCGTCGGTCTCGACACTCATTCCTCGGTCGTTTTCCATCTCCTCCAAAAATGCGCCCATCGTGGATGAGAACGCAATAACAGGTGCTTTGCCCTCTTTCAAACGTTGGATGGCTCGTTGTGCTACTTCATCGGCTTTGACCGAAAAAGCATTTGATTCACCACATTAAACACTTTGGAAAATAAGGGCTTGTTGATACGCCCAACTCTTCCGTTCCTTTGCGTTGTTGGGCGTTGGTCATTTCCATTTTGAGGGCTTTATCCAAATTCTTGATTTGAGGTATGATAAATTCGGTTTGAAAACGGATGATACCAAGCACTTCGGTAATATTATCGACAATTGCCCGATGTTCTTGTTCCTTGTGCTCACTGATAATGGCTTCGACTAAACTCTCGTTCGAGCGAAGCATCGCTCATACACGTTTACTGGCATAGACTGGCATATTATCGGGGCGTTTGGCAAAGGTTGCCGAAAGAAAAATATCACGCCTTTGGTTTCTTTGACCAAATTGAAAAAGAAACGTGCTGTTGCCGAAACCGTCAAATCGCCCCCTGCATTGTGGCTTTCGTCTAGGATTAGGATATTGTTTTGTGCCAACTGATTGACAAAACTTTGCTTGTTGGTCGGTTTATTGGATGCGATTTGTGAGTAGGTCATCATCACATAATCGTAATCGTTGGGCAATTGGGCAGTATCAAAAATGTATTCCTGTGCCGAACGTTCCAATTGGTTCGTAAATCACATTGCCCTCTTCGTCTTTTACTTTGGTCTTGCTTTCGTTGGCATTGACGATAAAAGGACGAAGCGAAGCCGAACCGATTGCGGACAAATCCCGATACATATCGGAAAATAGATTGGCTTTTTCGGTAATGAAGATGGGTTTCAATCCTTTTTTGCAGGCATAACGGATTACGGCAGCCGCTATGCGTCCTTTACCAATCACCTGTTTGGTCGCCAATAATCATACCTTGAGCTTTTTCTTCGATGTTGTAAATTGCCATTGCCACGGCATCCACTTGTTCGGCAGATAGGGCTTTTGCCATGTCCGTATCGTTGGTATAGCCCAAATAACCACGTACATAAGCGTTAATCGAACCGCCAACTTCTTCTTTGACATTGACCAATGCCGAATGCACTTCGTAATCCATCGAATCGGGAACAACGGTTTCCAATGATTTAACTGGCGGTTCAGAAACTGGGCGGTAGGCACCAGCAAGTCCGTTCAAATCTAACTCTTGCAAACGTTTGAGTTTGGCTCTTGCCTGTTCTTTAATAGATTGTATATTTTGTTTCATATCTTTTAGATTTACACGTTGGTACAATGTTTCAAAATCGGAAATAACCACATCAAGGCTATTTTTTAAAGGTGCATATCCTTTGGGAACGTTTTTTCGTCCGTTAATAAGAATCAGTCGCACATCAAAACTCGTTCCTTGTCGACTGTATAAATCGCCATTGATATTTAAAATATCTTCCGACATAATAGTGTCGGTACAAACAAGATAGAAAAGTGCGGTTTTTACCTTGTTGGATTCTGCCCTCGCTGTCCCATGCGGTATGACCTCCGATAATTAGAGCGGCTCGCCCCTTATCTTTCATCGTATCTAAGGCACGCAATGCCATTAAATGGTCAAGGTGCTTTATCGGAAAATCGCCATACATAACTGTTTCATGCAACGAACCGAAAGGCGGATTGCTAACCACTCCCTCAAAATAGCGAGCGTATTGTTTTAAACGGTTCGGTAGCATCTTGTTTGAGTACACCAAAATAAGGTTGGCGACATAGATTTTGATTGCGTAAATCGTCTATTTCATTGACTAAAGTTCGTTCGGGTGGTAGGGCAATGGTTAATAATCCGTTGCCTGCCGATGGTTCGAAAAAATAGATCGGTTTTATACGAAATGCTTTGTTCTGTATTCTCTTAACAAAAACACATACATACTTGCATTAAAAGGATACATAGCCAAAAAGGGGTGGGGGAATATTGTTGCAGCATCAAACTTTGACTGGTGCGGTGCGAAAGATTGACCTGATTGCGATACAACTCACATATTTGGTCAAAGCGTTCACGAACGGATATGTTGAGTTGTGCAATTTCTCTCGCCTTTTAGCACAATGGCGAGTTCGGTCAGTTCTTTGATATGGGTTGCATCTGTAATCCCATATCGCAAAGCGAGTTTGTCAATGCTGCGTTTATTTTGCTTTTCGCCCGATGTAGAGTATGTTGCAAACGGCTTGGATATAATCATTTGTCTTTTCCATCGTGTGTCAACGTAAAAAGTAATATGCACCTAAAGCAACTCCAACCAATCCGATAAGCGGAGGGATAAATCCGAAAAATGTGCTAGTATCGGATGCTGAACTTTTACTTATCGGATTGGCAGGAGCAGAACTTGCATTCGGATTGTAAATATTCTTTTCGGGTACACCAATTTGTCTGCACCATTGGATTGTATCAAAAGAGGGACAATCCTTTGCATTCGTAAATTGGTTATGCCCTGCGATTTTCACATTGGGAAAACGGCGGATAAAATCAAACACATATTTTTTGAGGGTTTCTCGCTGTTGGGCAGTTCGGGTATCTTGGGATTTCTTATTCTTGTCCGTTCCGCCTGCATAAACAATATGCCGAGCAATCGTATTTTTGCCTGTTACTCCATTGGTTATTTCCCAATTATCGACTATCAGCATCTTCGTTATTGCTAACCAAACGCTCAATTGTTCCATTCAGTTTTATCAAATCGGTATAGCCGACTTGTTTCCAACCCCGACCGCCTTTGCTGACTTCTCTGCCATCGGGTGTGGCGGTGCAATGAATAATTAAAATCAAAACCAAGAATGAGTTGGCTCATGGGATTTTAGTTGCTTATTTTAATCACCTTACTATACTCAATCCTAGCATTCAGATTCTTTAAGGATACACGTTGCTCCAATTGCCGTTTAGAAAATATCCACAACCACGGCTGTTTTCGCTTTCCTTTGTAAACCACTTGCAACAAGGTATCACGCATTTGGATGTTGACTCCTGTGTATTTTTAATGGCAATACCTTTAATCGTATAATAATCATCGGTATAATTAAACACCCTCGCCTTAATCGTATCTAAAACAATACTATCTTTAAGTATGGTTGTTATTTGTTTTTCGGAAACAAACGAAGTCTGTGCAGCCTGTTCTACCCGATTGGGCTTGACTTTTCAGATTCTTGATTTCTTTTTGCAAGTCGGGATATAATTCGGTGAGTTCATCCACCTTGAGTTCTACAACTCTGTTTTGAGCAGCTATCTTTCCGTCAAGCGTTTCAATTTGTTGCAACACTTCGCTGTTGGCTTTGAATGCAGCCAATACTCGTTCCTTTTCCTGTTGCTCCTCGTAAAAGAGCGTCAAACTCACTTTGAGCAATACGCTCATCAGTACCACTAGCCCGATAAGGGCAAACAATATCTTATTTTTCATCGATTCCATCGTTATTTTTTAATTTTCCTGCTTGTTTTTGTTCCAATTTTTCTTCTTTGATAACTGCATCTATTATCTCTCTCGATGGGCGTTTGGTCTGTGCCCAAATGTAGGTCGATAAAGTGGTCATCAGCCCTGTAACGCAGCTCACGGACAATACTTCCATGCCTTTTTATCATGGCAGCCATGCTCATAAAGGCAAGGAAGATTAGAACAATTTTAGTAATGCGGTAACGTGTCATTGTTTTCATATTTGTTATTTTTTAGAGTTTTGGTTTAAAAACAGTTTGTTCGTATTCTTAAAACTTCACTCCTTTTACTCTTTTCACTCTGTGTTTAAAATTGATTTACATTTCTTGTAACTAGTTATTGACGTATCTATAAACGGCATACGTTCCGAACAACAAGGCAGCAAGCCCGATTAGACTAACTCCTGCGGTGGCTGCTGTTCGGAGGAGGCGTTTTTTTCAACTAACACCTTTATTATTTCGTAACGACTGATAAGTCCCTTTGCGGTACGTTTCCCGATTATCGCCATTTACTTCGCTGATATACGGACTGTAAGCGATGGATTGTGCATACGCCCGATGGTCATTACTGGCACTATATGCCTGCATATATTTCTCACGAATCAATCGTGCAAAATCCATAAAGCTATCTTGTTCACTGGCATACTTGCGGAATTTGAGCTTGTACTGATTCGGTCGATACCGAATAATCACCTTTCCAAAACTCATTGGGCGAACCTGCTGCGGTAATACCAAAGAAGTTCTTACGCTGCTTTGCTCCTGTTGAGCCTGCCCAATCGCTTTCAAGGGCTGCCTGTGCCAAAATAATCAAAGGGTTCATTCCGAAACGTTCGCCTGCTTTTTGGGCGAGTTCGGCATACTTCAGTACAAAATTTTCTTGTGTCATAATTTTAAGTCTTTGTTAGGTTTTGGTTTTAGAGTTCTAGTTTAAATCGTTATAATTTTCACGTGCTGTTTATCTATCCATCGTTCCACACCTTGTACAGTTGTGAATTTCACCATGCTACGACCTCCTTTTGTTTGCAGTACCATGATGCACTCGCCTAATAATACATTTGGCAGCACCTTGTTGATAGGCTTCATTTGTTGGTTCAGTATCATCGTTGTGGCTATGCTTAGTACAGAGGGTTTACGTTCAGAGATGTTTGTTTTTCGACACCTTTTAGAGTTGGAGCAATAGCAGGCGGTAAAATGTAATTCAATGTGGTTTTCAATGTCGGGTAAGCGGCAATTGCTTTGGTTGCGTCTCCCAATCGGTCGATGTATGTTGCTGAACTTGATACCCATTGGCGAATATCACCATTGAGTTTGCCGAATGCCGTTTTTAGGTTGGCGGGCAATGTGGCGTTGTTCAGTTTAAATCCTACTTCGATAAATTTCACATTGTTTTTTACATCAAACTCCTGTCTGCCTGTGGCAAATCCGATAAAGTCGCCTTTCTTCACACTTCTGACGATATTTTTATTCGATTCAACGCTTCCCATACCCGACCGCTGTAACTGGCATCGGGCGAACTGCGTACATTGAGCGTTGTTTTTGCAACAATCAGCTCCAAAGGTTTGGCATATTTGACTGCTGTTAGTGTGGTTTACCCGAATCAACTAAACTCACCAAATTGTTATTGGAAGTGGCTAAGGGTCATACATTTTTGATACTCATCGTTGTTGAGTTCGCTCTTTAAATCGTCCATCAAATTTCCGCCATACAAATCACGATAAGCGGATTGCACGGCACTCAGATTGGTTATCTGCCCGCATACTCGTATAGCTTTTCTAAGTTGGTCGTGTCGAATGTCATCATCCAACTCGCACCCCGATGGGTTAATGGCGTTGCGTAATCCCATCGCTACACGCACATTTAGGGTCTTCCCCTGCACGGCTTTGGGCATCGTCTTTGCGGACGTTGTCAATACTTTTTTGCCAATTGTGTATGCCAAAAATCCCCTGCACCGATAAGTACGATATTGACCAACTTTTTGGTGGTATCGCTTTCGATGACTCGGTCGGTGGCTTTGGCGGCTGCCGTTGCCGCAATAGTGGCTGCTACGGGATTCATAACATGGAGCGTATTTGCAGTTGCACAATCGGGCTTTTCAGCTTTTTGGCAATGGCGGATAGTTCACTGACTGTAAACAAATCGGCTATATCTTGTAATGCTTTTTGGGCAGTGGGTTTGTCGGTTTCTTTATAAACTGTTTTTTGGATGCTTATTTCTGCTTTCTTACTCATGGCTTTATTCTTTTGTCGTTAATAATTCGAGTACAGTCTGAATATGGCTACTGTTGGTATTAAATTCGCACAATACCAAATAGAGTTTACCGAGTGTGGCATTATCCAAACTTTGCGTATATTCATCAATCAAGTGTAAAATGGCACTTCGGCTGTCATCGGGTTGGGATATTTGAGCTTGTGGCGATTCAATTTGTGTCGGTTCATTCTCTATCCCCGACAAAAACCTAATGCTTGCCCCGCACTCGATTTACCTAACACTTTAGCTAATCCGGGCATTGCCATACCCAACAGGTTCGCATAATATTCAACTTGCTTTTTGGCATTGAGTTGGTCTGCGGCTTCTTCGAGTTCTCCTGAAGTTCTTCGTTTTCGGCAGTCAGTTCTTCGAGTTGTTCTCGCAACTCTTCGGCTTCTTTTATCTTTTCGTAATCAGCGATTTTACGTCCTACAATGTCGTTGATTTCAGCTTCGCCAAAACCTTGAAAGGGGATATGTGTTAGTACAGATTCAGTTTGCACATCAGCTAATGAATATTCTTTGCTCCATAATAAGGCATTGTTCTGTTCGTTCCGAAATTCTAATTTTACTTTGTCGGGACTTTCACTCTTGTCGTAATTGCGAACTAAATCCGCAAAATAATGCGTGCTTGCATTTTCGATTGAATTGAGTTTTTTCCCTGTACGATAAAACAAGGCGGTAAATATCACCGATTCATAGCCTTGTACATCAAAGGTTTTGAGTATTTCCTTGCAATTGGAGATAACATAATTGATTTTTCGCTTGCTCATAATCGGCTTGTAATGATTTGTATAAATTCAATTCCTCCCTCCTTGCTGTTCTTCTTTCAATTTGATACTTATTTGCCCCGAAAACTCCTCCCATGCACTCGTTTCTTTGTGCTTGGGCTTCACTTCGATGGCGTTGTTATCGGCTACAATGACCGCCCCCAACGGCAACTTAGATATTTCAGCAAATAAATGCTCATTGTAGGCTTCAATTTCATAAAAGAGCTTCCCTGCTTCGAATGGCACAAACAGAAAGTTTTCAAAAACAATCTTCCGTTTGCGTTGCTGCATTTGTTGGCTGATATAGTACAGTGGGTCAATCATGGGGTTAATTCTTTAGCGGCTTGGCATTTGAAATAAATCGTTATATAGTAAAGGGGCACACAAGAGTTGTCGATCTTTGTAATAGCCTGTTACAAGGGGCGTTTCCAATTCAACATCGACAAAATAATAATCATTTATACAGCCTTCGATGTCTATCAATGCAGGGAAATTGCTCAAAAACTGTTTGTTATTCAACTCCAATGCTGCAACTCCAACTAATTCTGCTCCCTGATAATGCACATCGGGGATAGCCGAGGGATGTACCAAAATACCTGTGCATACATGCAGATGGTGAGGTAGATTAAAAGCAAAATGGATGATTTCTCCATTCGGCTCTACCGAAAAACGCTTGGTATAGTATTGACTAGGAAGCATGGTTGGTCAGCCAAAAATAGAGAATGACTCCCATCGGGTAATCTACATACGGACTCGAACACTTAAATCGTCCCTCTATCACACTTCCCAATGCAGGGATTAGCGTATCGAATTGGAAAAACTTATCGTTGGGGGCGACATTGTTACCACAACTGAGCATCTTTATCTCATGGTCTTCACCAAATAGTTCTTGTTGCCCGATTTTCAATCCCAATGTGGCATTCAACAAATAATAATCGGGCGAAGAAACAAAAATACCTTTGACGTATTTATAGTTCTTATCGGTTTCCGCATTGATGCGGATATTGTTATCACCCTTATTGATGGTTAAACGTAATTGCTGATATTTGTCCATGATTGCATTTTTTAGTTACGAGTTACAAGGTGCTAATTACTTGTAACTCATATCTCATAACTTATAATTCATAATTCCTTACTGGTCTTACGCTTTTATTACCGCTGTACCTCTGAGTATTACCTTTACATAGAAGTTTTCGGGGGCGTTGGCTGCCCACTCCAGATTCATCTCGATGGGTTGTTGGTCTTTCAGTATTTTGGGATTATCCAACACATACAAGCCTTTATCTACCGTTTTGGGGTAGGTATCGAAAACAGTCATAGCCGAATTGGGAACTAATACCGAACCGTTGGCTTTGATTTCAAATTCACCGTTACGCAAAAAGTCGGGGATAACGTCAAAATAAACACTATTGGGTGTTACAGGGTCGCCATGACCATATCCTGCAATCATCTGAATGCCCCACAAAAGCATATAGTTGCCTTTTTCGAGTTTGCCCGATGAGATGTTGGATAGCCCCACCACTTTGTTGTCATCGTCTTTGAACATTTTTTGCCACTCGCCCTCCACCGATGGGTTTGACCACATAATATGCCGAATCAACGGCTTGCAGGGTTTGGTTGGCTAATCCGATTTGTATTTCTTTGGGTAAGAGCTTGATTCTGCGTTCAAACTCACCACGAGAGCTAGAGTTGGCAGGGGCTGCCACCATCTTACTGTTCTTTTTTGCTCGTATCACAAACTTGCGTTTGTCGGTTGGAGATGCAGCATCCAATGCTCCTAATAGTTCTTCGTCTGAGATTGCACCCAACAAATCGTGTTCGCTGTCTGCTAATTGTCCTAGTGTAAACATAATGTAATGGTTTTAATTTATTTAATATGATAATGTGCCGATGTGCCAATTTCGTTCAATTAGTAAATGTGAAAATGATAATGCGAGAATGAACTGTTAATTGATAACTGATAACTGTTAACTGACTAGATTAGTTCAAAGTCAGTTACTTCACCTATTTCAACGGCATCCATAGCGTAACCTACGGCATAAGGAGTTTCGTCTTCTACATCGCTAAGCGGTATGGCTTCCAATGTGGGTAGTTCGGGTTCGTAAGCCATTGCTCCCATACCAATCTCGCCCATTGGTAAAGCGAGTGTACCCTCTATTTGCGGTTCGTAATAAACTTGTGCATTTGCCAATTGCCCGAAACCGTCAATCGGTTCTCCATAAGCATCGGTCAAGCCCAAACCCTCAAATCCCTCTAATCCGCTTAGTAAATCTTTACGAAGAATCACTTTTACGCCCGATAAGATACCACTCATGGCTGCTCCCTTGGCGATGTTTTTCATGTTCTCGTTGCACAATTTGATACTGCCAACTGAACCAACTCCGATTAGGATTAGAGGGCGAACGAATTTTTCAAGTTCAAACTTGTGTCTGTGTGGTCTACTTTGAGCATCTTGTCAAGCATACTGCCCAATACAGAGCCACCTACAACACCCACGCCCAACATTACTACGTCTTTCAATTCTTTGCCGATGGCATCTTTGGTGACTACTCGACCGACTGTTCTTCTTTTTGCCATATTGATTTATTATTTTTTATTGCTTTTTTATATCTTACTGTACAATGTTAAATAACTGTTGACTGCTAACTGATTAAAACAGTTTCACTCGTCTGATACTTCGTTTGGGTGCTGCCTTTTTCTTAACTGGCTTCTTTTTGGTGACCTTTCGTTTGGAGGTTGTTTTGGCTTTAGCCTTAGTTGTTGTTTTGCGTCTTCGTCTCCTTGTGCCATCCAATCCGTCCACATCTCCTAATCCGTTTACTCCTGTACTTTTGGGTTTTAAGAGTTGGTATGCTCCAAAGG
>JAGWCC010001881.1:0-17304 GCA_022651775.1 Drusus annulatus
ATTTTTATTATTCGATGAGGCCACGTTTGACAACATCTCCAATTCATATCTCACGACTAAAGAGGCCGGAAATGTTTTTTTCATCTCTTGCAAAAACAACTCACCATCTTCGCGAGTAAGAAAATTACCTACACGCAAGCGCCAACGAGGTGTTTCGAAAGTTAGTGCAGCTTCATATTCGGGATAGATACCTAATATTTGAGATTTTCTGTATTCAGCTTGCGACTTCGATTTATTCTGATCGTTACCCGAAAACACTTGAATCCAAAAGCCTTTTTACTTTTCATGGTTTGCTCCGGACTCAATCACCCCCGCTTTGCGGTCACCTTCTCCTGTCGATTGATGATGAATAGCCACTAGTTGTTGTATAGATTCATCTTGCATAACCTTCACTTCACCTTGACCAGCCTTGGGTGTGTTGATATCTTCTATAATGGTTGTATTTTGGGCTGACAACACAGATGTGAGAGTAAAGAATGTAAAGAAAATGAAAATGGATTTCCTCATATTGTTTTTATCTGAGTAAAAGTATAAAGTATAAATATGGGAGATGCCTCCCACATTCTTATTTTTACAAATATAGCAATTTGATTAGAATCCTTCAATGATTGGCATGAATTTCTCAACTTCCAACGATGCACCACCAATAAGTCCACCATCAATATCAGGACAAGCAAACAATTCTTGAGCATTTGCTCCATTGCAGCTTCCTCCGTAAAGTATAGTTGTATTGTCTGCTACTTCTTTGCCATATTTAGCTACCAAAGTTTGGCGGATATAAGCATGTATCTCTTGTGCCTGAGCCGATGATGCTGTCAAGCCTGTTCCGATAGCCCATACTGGTTCGTAAGCCAAAACGATTTTAGCAAATTCGTCAGCCGAAAGATCAAATAGTGCATTTTCGATTTGTGTTTTCACTACATCGAAATGAATCCCTTTTTCTCTTTCGTCTTTTGTTTCTCCAATACAGAAGATTGGTGTAAGACCATTCGCCAATGCCAACAATGTTTTTTCTTTCAATGTAGCATCTGTTTCACCATAATAGCTGCGACGCTCCGAGTGGCCTAGTATTACATATTTTACACCTGTAGATGCCACCATAGCTGCCGATACTTCGCCGGTATATGCTCCTGATACTTTATCTGCACAGTTTTGTGCTGCTACACCAACTTTAGATACTTCTGCTGCTACGCTTGCCAAATGAATGAACGGCGTAGAGATTACAACATCACATTTCAAGGTTTTGCCAGCCAATGCTGCTTCCAATTCTTTTGCAAATGCGATACCTTCTTGAAGGGTTTTTGTTCATCTTCCAGTTTCCTGCAACGATATTCTTTCTCATGATTAAAATGTTGTTTGATATTATTAATTAAAAATTATTTCGCTTTGTTATCCAATTCTGTTTCTTCTCCATTTTCATTTGTTCTTTTGGGATAGAAAAAAAGATCTAGTGATTTGAGTATCAGCAGTGGTGTTGCAAATACAAGGATCACATACAACCAATATGTATTATCTTTGCCCGCTGTATCTTCTAACCTACCCATCGCCATCTTATCGAGCGGTGCTACCAAATCTTCCTCTGCGGGTACCTCTAAGTCTGCCCATTTATTTATAACAACTCCACCTTTTATCAACAACAAGCCCGGATTGGAGCGGGTTATGGTTTTCAGTGTGCGTTCGTCCGTATTGCAGAAATTGAAATCGATTGTATTCTCTTTAGCCCAAGCCAATATATCGCCCGATCCTGACGATGTCAGACAATAAAATTTGTAATGGTGATCGCGGGCATAATTCTCCACATCCTCAAAGTTACTTAAATATGAATCATTCATCTTTGTTAAAGATGGAGATATCATCAGAAAGACGTAATTGCTATCGGACAACACCTGAGCTGTAATATCTTCCTGTCCCACCACCTCGGTTTTAGCCTGATCAAAAACCAATTGACTGATGGTAAGATCTGCTATTTTAGGATCTTCACCTTCCGATACCACTTCGTTCTCGATACGGACAAATTCCCATGCGTCATCTTCCCATACGTTATCCTGATCGGTGAAACGTTGCTCCACTCCTCCTTTAGAATATATCATATACGATATTTCCTTTCGTTCTTTGCCTTTTTCCACAATCATTTGCTCAGGAATATTAGCACCTATTTTGTACGGTCTAAAGTCGAATAGTGGCTCATAAACATAGTTACGCACAACAAACAAACAACTAAAAGCTATTATATAGAGAAATGCCAGCCAATATGTTTTACCTGTGAAAAAATTACTGATTCGTTCATGGTATTTTAATACAAATAGGGAACAAGCTAAGAGTATGATGTTTTTGAAAAACGTTTCCCAATTGGATATCACCCATGCGTCGCCAAAGCAGCCACAATCTTTTATGGGATTGGCAATGGCCAAGTAAAGTGTGAGGGGTGTCATAAATAACATGGTCAACACTACCAAACGAGAATTCCATTTGTGACACAAACCAAAAAGCATGAAAGCCCCCATAGCCAACTCTAAAATAGATTGCAGAAACGAGAGCGGGAGCGACAGGAATGAAAGTGACGACAGATGAAATGATGTGAAGTAATCCTCTATCTTATACGCTGTTCCGTACGGGTCATCTACTTTCACAAAGCCCGAAAAGAGAAACGTAATCCCCAGTAATATACGGGAAATTTCGACCAGAAATTTTATTACGTAATCTTTTTTACTCGCAGCCATAAATCAGTTATTTTTCATTGTCGGGAAACTCTAACTTTATAAGTCCGAATAGTGCGTAATTGATCATATCCATGTAGTTGGCATCTATGCCTTCGGATACAATTGTTTTGCCTTGATTCTCTTCTATCTGTTTGGTACGGTATATCTTGGTAAGAATCAGATCGGTATACGAACTCACACGCATCGATCGCCATGCTTCGTCGTAATCGTGATTTTTAGCATCCATCAGCTCTTTTGTCTCAGTCATGTGTTTATCGTAGAGTGCAATCACCCGATCGGCAGCTAGATCAATCGTATCGGTGTAGCCCAATTCTAATTGAATGAGACCTATTATACCGTAATTGACAATTCCTATAAATTCAGGCTCAATGCCTTCGTCGATCATACTTGTCCCTTTTTCTTCGAGACTTCTAATGCGCTTTGCTTTGATCAGTATCTGATCTGTAACGGATTGAGGGCGCAATATACGCCACGATGCTCCGTAATCTTTGAGCTTTTGGGCAAAAAGATCGCGGCATCTACCTATCACATGTTCGAACTGTTGTATTGTATCTGCCATGAAAAATATGACTTTTTGAGATTGTTCCAAAGGTACGAAAAAAGTATAATATGGCAAACTTAAATTTTGTTTACTCCTTATCCATTATGAAATAGTAACAAAAAAATCAAGCTAGCAGAAATACTGCTAACCTGATCATCTATTTAAGCTTACATACTTTATCTTATCAAATCATAAAGTGCAACCTATTTTGTAGATTCACTTCGGCAATACCTCCATCAATATCCAAATACAGGATATTCATATTCGGATATATTTCCTTGATGCGCTTTTCTACACCTTTGGCTATAATGTGATTGGCTATACATCCGAATGGTTGGATGCAGACTACCTTGTTCACTCCTTTGCGAGCATAGTGAGTTATTTCGCAAACTATGAGCCACCCTTCGCCAAACTGATTGGATAGATTGAGTATCTCAGAAGCGGCTTTGGCTTTGGCAAAGATAGATTCAGACTCTTCGTAAAACTTGAAGTCTTTCGTTATCTTCTCTGCCTTTTTCACCTTACTATTTATATACGCCCGGATGAGAGGTTTGAGTGATTTTTCAAAAATCGTAGATTCTTCTAAACCTATCTCTTCATTCACCTTGCTATTTACAAAAAACTGCAATAAGAAGTCCAACAAAGGTGGTGTGGAAACTTCCACATGCTGAGAGCGAAGCCATTCGGTGATATTGGACTGAGCATAGTTGTTGTATTTAACAAATATCACCGATGCGACTTACTTTCGAATATATTTTGTCGAGAATAGATACATTATTGAAGTCCTGAACAGCTTCTTTCAACAAGCGATATAGAGCCTTCGTGTCTTTCGATCGCACGGCATCAATACCGCGTTCGATATAGAAATCAAAGACTTGCTGGGTAGTTCCTTCTTCCTCTTCCCTTACCGATATGGCACTATACATCTGCTGCAAACTGTCTCCATACATTACAAGAGGAATGGCCAATCGAGCTATTTTCTTCCATTCGAGATTAAATTCGCTTTCTCCATTCTGATATGTTTCTCCTGAGGTGAGTGCAATAACCGGGATCTCATTAAAGCCTGCATTTTGCAATCCCGACTTTATTTGAGCAATGTAGTTGGTCGCACGACACTGACCACCTGTCTGCGTTATGGCTAAAACGACATCTTTTATATCGTATTGACCCGATTGCAAAGTATTGATTATATCGCCCAAGATGAGTGTAGACGGGCAGCAAACTTCATTGTTACCATACATCAAGCCTAAGTCTACCGATATTTTATTCGATTTAGGTAGGTTTTCCACTTTGAATCTTAATATCTCGCCCAAGGCAGGAGCAAAAGGCGAAATAAAATCGGCAAGCCATGGTATCAATATAGTCTTGCTCTTATCTGATTTTTTATACGGAACAGAATAACCCGAATATGTTTCTTTTGAGATATTGAAGGTGAATTTAACCGCTTTCAAGGATTCTACCAACGATCGCAAACGCAAACGTATAGAACCCGGACTGGCTATTTCGTCGATACGCAACACCGTTACATTTTTGCCAGCAGTCTTCAGTATTTCGCGCGTTTCGTCCATAAAGAACGAATCGGGACCACAACCAAACGAGTTGAGCTGAATAAGCTGTACATTTTGTGGAAGTTTAGCAACCTCCATTGCTGCCTGCACTACACGATTGGGATACGACCACTGAGATATGATATTCAGTTTGCCAAAGCCTTCGCTTTCGGTCTTGCGAAAAACATCATCGGTAAGCACAATTGCCCCCAAGTCGGAAAGTATTTGCCCTACTTTTTGATGAATTAATGGATCGGCATGATAAGGACGACCAGCCACAATGAATACCAATTCGCCATCTTGCACGGCTTTGTCTAAAATATCTTTTTGGAAGTCACGCAAGCGTCCTTTCAACGAATCTTTTACTAAGGTTGCTGATTTAAATGATTTATCGAAAAGCGATTTGGATACACCCAAAGATGACAGGTATGTATAACAGCCTTTGTAAAGTGCTTTGTCGCTATTGAATGTTATCACAGGCTGATCGAATGCAATGCCGTATTTTTTTTCTGGATCATTTGAGGTGCGTATCACTTCGGGATAACCGCTTACCACAGGACAATTGAAAGAGTTGGACGATCCGTCAAATTCTTTCTCTTCCTTGGGCACAATGGGGTAGAATATTCTATCCACTTTGCTTTCGGCAAGAGATATAACGTGTCCATGCGCAAGTTTGGCAGGGAAACATAGATTGTCGGAAGTAACCCCTCCTACCCCTTTTTGATATAATGGAAATGTAGATTCGGGCGATAATCGCACATTGAACCCACATTCGGTAAGCAAGGTATGCCAAAATGGGTAGTTCTCGAACATATTGAGTACACGAGGGATACCAATGGTACGCCCACGTTCTATGTTGCCGCCTTTGATCGGGTAATCGAACAAGATTTCGTTCTTATGATCGAAGGCATTGTAGCCTTCTTTGCGCCCTACCGATTTGTTGTAAAATACTTTTTCACATTTATTCCCCACATAACAGGTATTGCCGTTTTCGAATTTGAAGCGAAGAACTGTACATTGATTGGTACATCCTTTACATACTAATTCTTTTGTGTTCACATTGGATACATCAAGCAAAGCTTCTGTGCCATAGAAAGAGGTTTCTTGTTGATTCTTTGTCCACAATTTCTGTGAATACAGCGCAGCACCCAATGCCCCCATCAGCTCGGGATGGTCGGTAGAGCTAACTGTTTTACCCGACAATAACTCCAATGCACGGAATACGGCATCGTTGCGGAATGTACCGCCTTGCACCACAATATGATCGCCTAGAATATTAAGATTTGAAATCTTCAGTACTTTGTAAAGACAGTTTTTTACAACTGAATAAGCTAATCCTGCTGCGATATCGTCATTGCCCGCATTTTCGCGAAGCGATTGCTTCACTTTCGAGTTCATGAATACGGTGCATCGTGATCCTAAATCGCTCGGATATTTGGTCAAGCAGGCTGCACGTGCAAAATCAGACAATGGCATATTCATGTTGGATGCAAAGTTCTGCAAAAAAGAACCACATCCTGCCGAACAAGCTTCGTTCAACTCGATATTGGAGATCAAGCCATTGTTGATAAATATAGACTTGATGTCCTGTCCGCCGATATCTAACACAAAGGTGACGTCGGGATCTACATATTGCGCACCCGAAAGATGCGCAATAGTTTCGACTATACCATAGTCCATGCCCAAAGCCGATTTAATCAAGTCTTCGCCATAGCCTGTTGCTGCTGACGAAAGCATATTCACTTTAACACCTTTTTCCTCTGCTTCTTTATAAAAAATGGATAATCCTTCTATTATTTTTTTGAGTGGATTGCCCTCGTTATTGCCATAAAACTTGTAGATGATATTGGATTCATCATCCATCACCACTATTTTGGATGTTGTAGATCCTGAATCTATTCCCAAAAAGCAATTTACGATAGATGTATGACCCAATTCTTTGAATCTTAATTTCTTTATTTTCCGATTAGCTGTCCATTCTATATATGACAATTCGTCTTCGAACAAGGGAGCTAATGCGTCATTTTGATTCGATGTTGTAGTTTCAGAAAGTTTGCCAATCAGACTACTCAAATCGAAATTTCGCTCAGTATTGCCATTATATAAGGCTGATCCCCAAGCCTGGAAATACTCGCCATTGTCGGGCAATATAAAGTCGGCTGCATCAAGCTCCAAAACATTCTTGAAAGCATTTCGCAAAGCCGGAATAAATGTCAGAGGTACTCCTATGCACAATACTTTGGGCACAACCTCGCATCCACGCGATAAGGTTGTTACCGACTGCAAAGCAACGGCATGTAATATAGATGCTGAAATATCTGAAACAGGCACATTGCGACTGATTAAGTTTTGCACATCAGTTTTGGCAAAAACTCCACATCGCGAGGCAATGGGGTATATTTTATCATACGTCAGTGCTTTCTCTCCCAAATCCTCTACCGAAATAGACATCAAACTTGCCATTTTGGTCGATAAAAGCTCCTGTACCTCCTGCGCAGCTACCATTCATACGAATATCAGGGGTGACGGTAGTCGGCAAAAAACACCATCTTGGCGTCTTCTCCACCCAAATCGATCAGAGTATGTGTGTCGGGATATACGTTTTTGACAACTTCTACTGCCGCCACTACCTCCTGCACGAATGGAATACCCATGCGCTCACCAATACCCATACATGCCGAGCCTGTTATATTGACATTGAACGGTATATTAACAAATTGCTTGGATGCTTCAGACAGCTCATCCATCAACGTTTCCTGTATATTGACTTGATGTCTGCGGTACGATCTGTAAACGATTTGGTGATTATGATCTAAAATTACAATCTTGACGGTTGTCGATCCAACATCGATACCCATTTTATATTGTATTTTATTCTGCATAGGAATTATTTTATTTTTATTTCTTGCTTCCAAGATCTGATTTATTTACTTAGATCTTCAAATTTACAAAATAATAGTTGGATACGGAACGTTATGCGATATAGATAAAATCGATATTAACGAAAGTAAACTATATTTGCATTTATTACCCTTTCAAGTAAGCTATTGCTTTTTCCATGTCCTCAGGCGTGTCTATACCAATGGTCTCCGTATCGGTATAACCGACTCGGATGCGGTATCCATTCTCTATCCAGCGCAACTGTTCGAGCGATTCGGCTTTTTCGAGGGTTGTTGGTGGTAATTTGGTTATCTGGCTCAACACATCACTGCGATAGCCATACATACCTATATGCCTGTAAAAAGTATGTTTTTCGAGCCATTGGGAATGATGGGCGTCTCTGATATACGGTATTATAGAACGACTGAAATAGATGGCATAGCCATCTTTGTCAATCACTACCTTGGGTGAATTGGGGTTGAATAAGGCTTCGAAACCACCTGACTTGTCGAATGGCTTAACTAAAGTAGCTAACTGAACATCTTTACTATCGAAACACAACTTGAGGTTTTCGATCTGCTGAGGTTGAATAAACGGCTCGTCTCCTTGTACGTTAATTACCACATCGTATTTCTTACCTATATTCTTATATGCCTCTTCTATCCTGTCTGTACCACTGGGGTGATGAGGTGATGTCATCACAGCCTTACCACCAAAAGAAAACACAGTATCATATATACGGGTATCGTCTGTTGCCACCCAAACTTCCTCTACGGCTTTTGCTACTTGCTCATACACCCGTTGAATCATGGGTTTACCATTCATATCGGCTAACGGTTTTCCGGGGAAACGTGTGGAGGCGTATCGGGCGGGGATGATTGCTATAAAATTCATATTCAATAACCTTGTTTTGGATAGGCAAAGATAATTGTTATTTCAAAAATACAGCGCATATACGACTAACTGTTTCGGTTTTATAAAGAAATAACGAGGCTGCCAATCTGACAACCTCGTTACTTTTATACTCAAAATCGATTTTATTCGAATAGCATCTACTTATTTTTTCTTCAGCTTTTTCTTGCTGTCTTGACGTGCATTTTGTTGTTGTAAACGTTGAGCTTCTTCGAGACGAGCCATAAATCCTGATTTCTTTTTAGGTTTACTCTTATTTGCCTCTAATTTTGCCAATACTTTTTCTTCATTTATTGTATAACGGAACACTAATGTAAGTATAATAGTGATCAATAAAGAAAGGAAGTAGTAGTATGTCAATCCTGAAGGGAAATCGTTCAACATGAAGAAGAATGCTACCGGCATCAGATACATCATCCATTTCATTCCCGGCATTTGTGCCTGTCCGGTATTAGTGGCTTCCATATTGAATTTGGCATAAATAATATTGGTTATGGTCATCAACACACAAAATAGACTCAAATGATTACCAATAAGAGGCAATTTAGTACCCCATGTTATTACGGCATCGTAAGTAGACAAATCGGTAGCCCACAAGAAACTGTGTTGACGAAGGTCAATTGCATTAGGGAAAAACTGGAAAAGAGCTATCAGAATTGGCATTTGCAGAAGCATTGGAATACAACCACTCATCGGATTCACTCCGGCACTGTTGTACAACTTCATGGTGGACTGCTGCTTTTCGGTAGCCTGTTCCTGTTTCGGATATTTTTCATTAAGCAATTCTACCTGTGGACGAAGCACGCGCATCTTGGCCGAAGACATGAACGACTTGTAAGTGAGCGGCGATATGATTAGTTTAACTACCACAGTCAGTAATAATATTATTAGCCCGATCGACATTCCTGTCGATTTCAATACGTTAAACAATGGAATTACGAAATATTTATTCACCACTCTGAATAGTGACCACCCCAGTGGCACCAGCTCATCGAGTGTTAATTTATCGGTGTCATTCGACACTGTATCATCGTATGCTTTGAGATGGGTAAACGACAATGACCCCATAAAGTATGAAAACCCTGCATGTATTTTTTGATTAACTGGGTCGACCGTGGCTGGAGCATAAATAGTGGCCTCGTAATATTTCAAATACTCGTCGGTTTGGGTAACTCGCGAATCGAGCTGAGCGATATCTAGTTTGTCGTCAGCAATGAGTATGGTTGCGAAAAATTGATCTTTGAATGCGATCCACTTCATCGGTTGCTTAACTTCTACAACCTCATTCTTATCGGCAGCTAATTGCTCAACCGAACTGCCTTGGTTTTTATAATATATGTGAGAGTGAGTCTCTTCTGTATTGAAGTTTTTTTCCTGACGGCGCAAATTTTGAACCCAACGCATTGCAAGCACATCGTAGTTTTGCTTGTTCAGCAGCTTTTGCATACCCACGATATTGATATCATATTTCATCATATAATCATCTTTTGACAATTTATATACGAAATCGATATATTGATCCTCGGAATACGAATAGCGCATTATCAAAGAATCTTTAGTTTGAATAGGGGTAAAAACGAGTTCATTCGTTTTCACTACACTGTTTTGATTGGTTGTGAGCAATAGCTCAGTGCTTATTTCATTATTCTGGAATAGAAATAAGGAATCAATTGTTTTATCAGCATTTTCATAGCCTTTTTTGTACCCTTTCAATTGTGCTTGTACCATTCGTCCACCTTTGGTAGAGAAAGTAACTACAAGCTTATCGTTTTCGAGTGTTACCAATTGCTCTGCTTGCACCAATGTGTCGGCTCCTATTTGGGCGGTTAAGCTATCAGCTATAATGGCAGCAGCAAAATGATCTTTAGCTACTGTATCCGTTGAGATAGGTTGTCCTTGATCTACTTTGTTTGTATCTAAAACCGCTGTGTGCAAACTATTGGTATCAGAAACCAATTGCTCGGTTGGTGTAGTTGATGCCTCTTTCGGTTTGTCCTTTTCGTCGGGTTTGTTGAAAAACATAAAGCCTACGAGTAGAGCCCCTATTAATCCAAATCCAATAATCGTGTTCTTATCCATTCTAATTTAAAATGTATTGTTTATTTTATTTATTATTTCTTTCTACCACAGCTTGAATAAAACTCACAAACAAAGGGTTAGGAGATAATACTGTGCTATTGTATTCCGGATGAAACTGCACGCCTAGATACCACTTGTTGGCAGGTAATTCGACCACCTCAACCAATCCTGTTTCGGGATTGACACCGGTACATTTCATTCCGTTTTTCTCAAAATCTTCTTTATAATCGGAATTGAATTCGAAACGATGACGATGACGTTCCTTTATTTCCGATTTTCCGTATGCTTTATACACCAACGAATCTTTTTGCAAAGAACATTTGTAAGCACCTAAACGCATCGATCCGCCAACTTCTACTATATTCTTTTGTTCTTCCATCAAGTCTATTACTTTGAATGGTGTATGCGGGTCCATTTCTGTTGAGTTTGCCTCTGCAAGCCCCAATACATTACGCGCATATTCTATTACCATTACTTGCATACCTAAACAGATTCCGAATGTGGGAATGTTATTTTCGCGGCCATATTTGGCAGCGACGAATTTGCCTTCCAACCCTCGTTGTCCAAAACCGGGAGCAATAACCAGACCATCCATCGTTCCCAGCATTTTTGTGACATTATCATCGGTCAATTTGTCAGCATGGATAAATTGGAGATCAAGTTTTCGACCATTGTAAATAGTCGCTTGCAGCAACGATTCGTTTATCGATTTGTACGCATCGGGCAATTCTACGTATTTGCCAACCAGTCCGATACGAACTGTTTCTTTTTGCATTGTTTCTCTTATCTAAGAAATTGCGCCACGATTCCATTGCCGGGCGTTCTTCGATAGGCATGTTAAATTTGCGAAGTACTATTTCGTCCATTCCTTGTTCTTGCATCTTTAATGGAACCTCGTAAATGGTAGATACATCGACAGATTGTATAACGGCATCAACTTCTACATTGCAAAACAATGCAACTTTGCGAAGGATGTCTTTATTTAATGATCTTTCGGTACGCAGCACGAGCATATCAGGCTGCACGCCTTCCGATTGAAGCTCTTTGACGGAGTGTTGTGTAGGTTTTGTCTTCACCTCTTGTGCGGCTGCAACATACGGCACATAGGTAAGATGTATGCTCATACAATTCTTTCCCAGCTCCCAACGCAGCTGACGCACACTTTCGATGAATGGAAACGACTCTATATCGCCCACTGTGCCACCGATTTCGGTGATCACAAAATCGAAATTGTATTTAGATCCTAATAGTTTTATATTGCGCTTTATCTCATCTGTGATGTGAGGTACAATCTGCACGGTCTTTCCCAAAAAGTCGCCTTTGCGCTCTTTGCTGATAACATTCTGATAGATACGACCTGTGGTTATATTATTGTCTTTATGGGTAGGCTCGTTCAAAAAACGTTCGTAATGACCCAAATCGAGGTCGGCCTCATGCCCATCTTCGGTTACATAGCATTCGCCATGCTCGTAGGGATTTAAGGTTCCCGAATCGATATTGATGTAGGGGTCTAACTTTTGGATGGTCACTTTATAACCTCTTGCTTGCAACAATTTACCCAACGATGACGCTACGATCCCTTTACCTAAAGAAGATATGACACCTCCGGTCACGAAAATATATTTTGTATTAGCCACAACGTATAAATTTTAATAATGATAAGAAAGCACAAAAGTATAAAAATAATTCGATTGTCTGTCCATTTTAACGCCTACTTATACTACGAATTGTAGAAATTAATGTTAAGATCAATTCTTATTGTACGAGGAGTAAATTTGATAAAATCATTCTGTATCTTACTAATTCAATTATTTTGTATTAAATTTGCACAGTATTTAAAACTATGTGCATAGTTGCAATGTATGGCTATAAATAAAACTCGACATATTCTAATTGATGTAGCACGACAGCTATTCGCCAAATTGGGTGTGGAAAACACAACCATGAACGATATTGCTGTCGCTTCACACAAGGGTCGCCGTACCATATATACTTATTTCAACAATAAGAACGAAGTATATCAGGTAGTTCTCGAAACCGAGCTGGATCAGATGTACCGGGCACTGCAAAACGTATCGATCCGAAACATGCCTGCCAACGAGAAACTCCTCCTTTTTTTCTACACCCGCTTCGATGCCATACGCAATGTGGTGGCTAGAAATGGAACGTTAAAAGCTGATTTTTTCAGAGATATTTGGCGTGTGCAAAACGTACGAAAATCATTCGACAAAAAAGAAATTCAAATACTCAAAGATATTTTAAACAAAGGGGTGGAAGAAGGTGCTTTCGAGATGCCGAACACCGATATTACAGTAGAGATTCTGCATCATGCCCTCAAAGGCTTGGAAGTGCCTTATATCAGAGGGCAAATAAACCCGGTAAACCCTGCCAGCGAACCATATAGAGAAAATATTTCATTTCTGATTTTTAAAGGAATAATAAAAAAAAAAGATTGATAATAAGGTAATTAAGGCATCAAACTTATCTATTGCTTTGCTATCTATAAAAGCTAATTAGTTATAAAATAGAAATTTATCATTAAATATTATACATTACTTACCAAAAAGAATTTAAAGATTATGGGACTACTAATTGGAAAAACTGCGTTGATTACAGGTGCTGCTCGTGGAATAGGCAAAGCATTAGCTGTCAAATTTGCTCAAGAAGGTGCCAATATAGCATTTACAGATCTAGCTATCGATGATAATGCGAAAGCAACGGAAGCCGAATTGACCAAATTGGGCGTGAAAGCCAAAGGATATGCATCTAATGCTGCTGACTTTGACGACACACACAATGTGGTGGCGGAAATAGTAAAAGATTTTGGACGGGTAGATATACTTGTCAATAATGCAGGTATCACACGCGACACATTAATGATGCGTATGACTGAGCAACAGTGGGATATGGTGATCAATGTGAACTTAAAATCGGCATTCAATTTCATTCATGCACTAACTCCTGTGATGATGAAACAAAAATGTGGAAGCATCATCAACATGAGTTCGGTTGTTGGACTTTCGGGAAATGCAGGACAAACTAACTATTCGGCATCCAAAGCCGGGATGATTGGCTTAGCTAAATCTATTGCTAAAGAACTTGGTTCAAGAAACATTCGTGCAAATTGTATTTGTCCCGGATTCATCATTACCGAAATGACGGGAGTTCTTCCCGAAGATGTGAAACAAAAATGGGCTGAACAGATTCCTCTTCGCCGCGGTGGTACGCCTGAAGATGTAGCCAATGTGGCTGTATTCTTAGCTTCCGATCTGTCGGCATACGTATCAGGGCAAGAGATTGCTGTGTGTGGTGGAATGAATATGTAAATCACTTTTCAATAACAAATAGAAAGAGCCTTTTGGGAATCTACCCAAAAGGCTCCCTTTTGAATATCTGGCATGAAAATATTGCCCCGAACAAACTTATCAATTCTTTTTATGTACTATAGATGAATTAAGGTCAGACCTTTTTATTGCTTTGCTATCTATAACAGCAATAATCAGTTATGACGATCAAACATCGCATTAAATATTTAGCTTTGCTTAGCACTGTAGAGGTAAACAGTATTCTAGAGAACAAAGCAATCTTCAAACACTGATTGGTATCAATTGATCGTTTCTTATCCCCATATATTTATATAGAAATGTATTTTCTATACTTTTTTTACACCATAATATTGCATATCTTTGTTTACAAATAAACATATATATAATGAACGATATAATGGGAGGAGCAGATTTTATCAATGTGCTATACTCAGAGTTTCTAATCCACGATCCCGAAAATCCAGCATGGGAAAGTCGCGACCGCTTCTATCTCGATCCGGGACACATGTCGCCAATGCTATATTCAACATTAGCATTGACAGGCAAATTTTCGATGGGCGATCTAATGCAATTTCGCCAATGGGGAAGCTGCACACCCGGCCATCCCGAAAGAGATATAAAACGTAGTATTGAAAACACATCAGGACCACTTGGGCAAGGACATACCTTCGCTGTAGGTGCTGCCATAGCCGCCAAATTTTTGAAAGCTCGCTTGGGTGAAGTGATGGATCAAATGATCTATACTTTTATATCCGATGGTGGTATTCAAGAAGAAATATCCCAAGGTGCAGGACGCACCGCAGGACATTTAGGTTTGAACAACTTGGTTATGTTCTACGATTCGAACGGCATACAGCTATCTACTACCACAAACGAAGTTAGCGAAGAAGATATAGCTGCTAAATACATCGCATGGGGATGGCGTGTTATTACCATCAATGGTAATGATGCCACCGAAATACGTGCTGCCTTGACCGAAGCCAAACTGGAGAAATCGAAACCAACCCTAATCATCGGGAAAACCCTAATGGGCAAAGGTGCTCAAGCAGCTGACGGATCAAGCTTCGAAAACAAAGTATCCACTCACGGACAGCCACTAAGCGCAGCCGGAGCTGATATGACCAAAACTATCGAAAATTTGGGTGGAGATTCTCAAAATCCATTCACTATATTCCCCGAAGTAAAAGAGCTATACGCCAAAAGAGGCGAAGAACTGAAAAAGATGGTTGCTGAGAAAAAAGCAGCTAAAGACGCTTGGGCGAAACAAAATCCTGAACTTGCCGACAAAATGCAAAAATGGTTTGACGGATACATCCCCGCTATCGACTGGGCTGCTATCGAACAAAAAGCAAACCAAGCAACACGTGTAGCTTCGGCAACTGTTCTTAGCGTTTTAGCTACACAGGTAGATAACATGATCGTTTCGTCTGCCGACCTGAGCAACTCTGATAAGACCGATGGATTCTTGAAAAAAACAAAAGCATTCGAGCCGGGCGATTTCTCTGGTGCATTCCTGCATCCGGGCGTATCGGAACTAACGATGGCTTGTTTGTCTATCGGTATGATGTTGCACGGAGGCGTAGTTTCGGCTTGTGGTACGTTCTTCGTATTTTCCGACTACATGAAGCCTGCTATCCGTATGGCTGCATTGATGGAAACACCTGTCAAATTCATCTGGACACATGACGCATTCCGCGTAGGTGAAGATGGCCCTACACACGAACCGGTGGAGCATGAAATGCAACTTCGCTTGATGGAAAGACTTCAAAATCACAGTGGCAATAATTCGATGCTCGTCCTTCGTCCGGCTGATGTTCAGGAAGCGACAGTAGCTTGGAAAATGGCTATGGAAAATAAGTCGACACCAACAGGTTTGATATTCTCACGTCAGAATGTAAATGATCTTCCTGCCCAATCGAACCGTTACCAAGAGGCATTGCAAGCCGAAAAAGGAGCATATATTGTACAAGATGATGCTAACTTTGATGTTATATTATTAGCCTCAGGATCGGAAGTCGCCACCCTTATAGAAGGAGCAGAATTATTGCATGCTGATGGCATCAAAACTCGCATCGTATCTGTACCATCTGAAGGATTGTTTCGCAAACAAAGCAAAGAATATCAAGAATCTATCATTCCAGAAGGCAAGAAAGCATTTGGTCTTACAGCAGGTCTTTCCGTTACCCTCGAAAGTTTAGTTGGGTGTAATGGTAAAGTATGGGGATTAAATTCGTTCGGATTCTCTGCACCATACAAAGTGTTGGATGAAAAACTTGGATTCACAGCTCAGAATGTGTACAATCAAGTAAAAGAACTTATAAAGAAATAAAAGCAATGAAATACGAAGGGAAAAAGCCAATTGGTATTTAGCGACCACGCCGGATATGAAACAAAATTGTATATAAAAGCTCTTCTTGACGAAAGAGGAATTGTATATACCGATTTCGGAACATATTCGACCGACAGCTGCGACTATCCTGATTTTGCTCACAAGCTGGGTTATGCCATAGATAACGGCGAATGCGATTTTGGCATCGCTATCTGCGGTACAGGCAACGGCATCAACATGGCTTTGAACAAGCATCAAAGTGTACGTTCGGTACTCTGTTGGAATCCGTATATTGCCCAAATGGCCAAAGCACACAACAATGCCAATGTGCTTACTTTACCAGGCCGTATCGTTAATCAGGAAGAAACATACGCTATTCTCGAGAAATTCTTTGCCACACAGTTTGAAGGTGGAAGGCATCAGAATAGGATTGATAAGATCCCTTTGCATTGATATTGACTGAAACAAAAAAGAGAGCAAAAAATTAATTTTTGCTCTCTTTTTGTTTGCTACAAGCTGACCTTATTCGGCATTAGCTTTCAACCATTGCAAACGTCGTTGATCGGGCAAATGCGTCACGGTGAAATGCTCAAACTTGGCATCAAAGCCTTTTCCATCGGGCGAAGCTGCCATCAAGCCCACCATTACCGGAACATTATCTTGCAAATAAGCATTGCGCATCATCGTATATGTTTTGTCATCGTACGAATAAAACACCTCTACGGCATCGAGTCGTCTTACAGCTTTTATCCACACAAATGAAGGCGTTTTGTCTAATGCGATAACACTCCAGTCGCTTGTTTTGTGCGTTACAACGGTGCTCAAGTTGTATTTGCCATCCACAAATTCTACTCCTGCTTTAATATAGTTTTCAGCATTGATGCGAAGCATCAATCCCATTTGATCGAAACGGGTTTTGTAATCTCCTGTGATTTTCACTTTCACTTCAAATTCGCCACCATAGGTAGAA
>JAGWCC010001882.1:0-11374 GCA_022651775.1 Drusus annulatus
TTGAATATAATGATCTAGTAGATGCTTCGGTTGGCGATTTGATGGCAACAATGAAAAAAATTGGTAGTCAACATGCGCTGATTGTTAAAAGCAATAAAGATTCTAAAACAAGCGAGGACGTAGTTGGTTTGGTGTCAACCTCTCAAATTGCTAATTTAATTGGTCAAGCATTTACGACATTTAAGTTACCGACCATGTCTGACATTTTTTAAACGTTACCGTTTTGAGGTTTATACCCATCACCTTTGAAGATCCTGCTTTGTTGGCAGCGCATCCTCACCCGAATCACTTACTATCTGTAAGCTCATCAGGCATTCGTATACTTACCGCCTCGCAGTATCTCCAAGTCTTTTGGGTATAGTTTAACTTGGTTTAATGATAAACTACACATCTCCTTAACTGATTAGTCTATTAAATAACTATTTTAAAAATAATCTAACTTGTTTTTTATTATTTATTTTTAGATATGATCTTTTATTATCGATATAGTCACTATTTTGACCAGCGATTAGGAAAGTTTTATTTTTTTAACCTTCATTTTAGGAATTACCATATGAAAAAAATTATTGCAGCATGTTTGGCACTAACACTTTCTTTAAATATTTCTGCACAAACTGCATCTGTTGCATCTGTTGACAAGTTATTGGTAGTATCAGGCGCAGAAAAAACGCTTGACTCAATGTATAGTCAATTTGATCAAATGTTTGGAGGAATGGCAGCTCAAATGGGTGTTACAGAAGCTGAGAAGCCTCTACTTGACAAATATTCTGCAAAAATCACGAATATTTTGAAAACTGAAATGAGTTGGGACAAATTAAAAGGGCCTACTACCGAAATTTATACCAAAACATTTACAGAAGAAGAAGTCCAAGGGTTGATTACATTCTATGAATCAACAGCAGGTAAAGCGTTTGCTGAAAAAATGCCAAAAGTAACACAGGAATCAATCGCAATGTCACAAAAAATGATGACAGAGGTGATGCCTAAAATTGAAGCTGCGGCGCGTGAATTAGGCGAAGAGTTGCAAAAAACACGTAATAAATAATTAGCGTAACTTCTTATTCTTAGTGTCGATTAATTACAACAAAAAGGCTCAATTAAATTGAGCCTTTTTTACCATTTGAAACTTAAATTAACATTAACCAGCACGAATAACTGAATCAAGTGCGACTTCTATCATTTCATTGAAGCTGGTTTGGCGCAATTCTGAACTCAGCGCTTCACCTGTTCGAATGTGGTCAGAAACGGTGCAGATTGCTAAGGCTTTTTTGCCCAGTTCTGCAGCAACACCGTAAATACCAGCCGCTTCCATTTCTACTCCTAAAATGCCGTGTTTCTCCATCACGTCAAACATGGTCGGGTCAGGTGTGTAAAATAAATCAGCTGTAAAAATATTCCCAACTTTGACTGGAATATTAGCGGCTTTAGCTGCATCTACCGCATGGGATAAAAGTTCATAGTCTGCAATTGCTGCCAAGTCATGATGATTAAATCGCATTCGGTTGACTTTAGAATCAGTAGAAGCACCCATACCAATGACGATATCACGTACTTTGACAAGTGGACTGATTGCACCGCAGGAGCCGACACGAATAATACTTTTTACATTATAGAAACGAAATAATTCAGTAACATAAATAGAGGCTGAAGGAATGCCCATACCATGCCCCATGATAGAAATACGCCTGCCTTTAAATTCACCTGTATAACCTAACATACCGCGAACATTCGTGACTTCTTTTGAATGGTTTAAGAAAGTTTCAGCAATAAAGCGCGCGCGTAAAGGATCTCCAGGCATTAAGACAACATCCGAAAAATCACCTTGTTGTGCATTGATATGCGGGGTAGGTACACTCATTTTGAACTCCTTGATTGACAATGATGTATGGATCTATACCCGTCATCTTTGAAGATCCTGCTTTGTTGGCAGCGCACCCCTCACCCGAATCACTTACCTGATGTAAGCTCATCGGAACTCGTATACTTGCCGCCTCGCAGTATCTCCAAATCTTTTGAGTATATCAGATAGTAACAAATTAATCCGGTGAGTCGGTTGTTAAATAATAGCAGAACCATAATCCATAGGCGTTAATTGTAACTGTTTCGCGATAGTTTGCCCAATGTCAGCAAATGTATTCCGAACACCCACCGAACCAGCAGGAACATGCTGACCATACATCAAAACTGGTACGCGTTCACGCGTGTGATCTGTACCCTGCCAACTTGGATCACAGCCATGATCTGCAGTAAGATAGAGCACATCATCTGCCTGCATTTTAGCTAGAATTTCAGGTAAACGCGCATCAAATGCTTCCAGCGCACTGGCATAGCCTTCAATATCACGGCGATGACCAAAACTTGAGTCAAAATCAACAAAATTAGTAAAAATAATGCTGTGTTGAGGCACGACCGTCAATGCTTCATCCATTGCCTCCAAGGTACGATCATATAGTTCGTCAAAACCCGTAGCTTTAATATATTTAGAGATGCCTTGGTTCGCATAAATATCAGCAATTTTTCCCACTGCAAAAACATGACCTTGTTGCTCATTAATCAATTTTTCCAGCACAGTAATACTGGGAGGATTTAATGAATAATCATGACGATTGCCTGTACGTTTAAAATCGCGCGCACACGTTCCGATAAAAGGACGTGCAATCACACGCCCGATGTTGTAATCACTCAGTTCTTCACGCGCTATTTTACATAGATCATACAAGCGTTCTAGACCAAAGGTTTCTTCATGACAGGCAATTTGAAAGACTGAATCACTGGACGTATAGAAAATCGGCCAACCTGATTGCATATGTGCTTCACCTAATTTTTCAAGGATCACTGTACCCGAAGCATGACAGTTACCTAAAAATCCCTCTAGGTTGGCGCGCTTCAAAATTTTATCAGTGAGTGCTTTAGGAAAAGCGTTCGTTGGATCGGTAAAGAATCCAAAATCAAACAAAACAGGCGTACCTGCCATTTCCCAGTGGCCGCTGGGTGTATCTTTACCATAAGATAATTCATTACAAGCACCATAGGCACCGATGATTTCATCAGTTTTTAAAGCGCCTTCCGGATATACCCCAGTAGCAAGTTCAACTGCTTTAGCAAGTCCCAAACGCGAGAGATTAGGAATATTAAGCTGTTGATGCTGCTGCATTCTGTGAGCAGCGAGTGTTCCAAAGGTATTCGCCCCGACATCACCAAATTTAGCAGCATCAGGAGCACCACCAATACCGAGAGAATCCATCATTAATATAATTGCGCGAGACATTTGAATATCCTCCTAAACACACATTTGAGTATTATTGTACGAATTAATTGACTAATTATAGACCCCATAGTACAGATACGTCAGATTTTAAAAGTGCGTAAGCCTGATCTACATGTGATTGTTCTGTGACGTATAAATTTACTGATAAAGAAATATATTTACCAGTTTTGCTGAAATTACGTTTCACTTTGTGTGTGCCCAAATCAGGGTCAACGGCTTTGAGAAGTGCAATCATGCGTGCTTCAAACTCTGCTTCATTTTTGCCTGTGACTTTAAGCAGAAATTCACAAGGAAACTCAATTAAAGCCTCGCCAGTATCAGGATTAATCATAAATATACCTTTTGAGAGATTTTAAAAAAACGCTGATTATAGTCGGTTAGAGAATAATAAAACATCTCGATAACGTAAAAAAACGTAATTAAAATAAGTAATCACATTGGTGACCTTAAATAATGCAAGGCACGTAACTACTCAGCATGCATAACTTAATGATTATAAATATTTTAATTACATATTAACTCTAATTAACGAAAAGCATTTCTTTTGACTTAAAAATATAATTATTTAAAATCATATTATTAAAAATTAAGAGCAAATTGTATAATTATTATGTAATCTCTCAATATATTGATACTTTAGTACTTATTTATTATAAAGCTCCTAAGTAGTTACCAGGTCACACTAAAATTCTACCCTAATTTTAGGTTTTTGGGATTTTAGGATTTTAGGATTTTGAATGATGATGGGTATAGAACTCCAACTTAACAATCAACAATAAAAACTGATATAATTACTCAACAGTAAGGACTTAGGTGTCTTATTTTAACTGATTGATTTAATTATTTATTAACACAATGCCAATCATTGAGGATTTTATGAAAAAAATATTTATTGCACTTACTATGATGCTTCCAGTCTATACATATGCTAATGAAAGCCAGATTCCAAACGAATGTAACGATCTTTTTAAAATTATAGACCAACAAATAAATTTTGCTAAGGAGAAAAAACTAACAGGTGTACAATCACCTGACGCACTCGCTAGTACAAAAGCAACTATGCTTGAGTCAATTGAAGATGATCCCACCGTTGCTGCAATTCAATGTAAGCAACTAAACGAGACGTTTACCCCCTCTGGCGTTAAACTAATAGACAAGAAAAATGACCACGCACTTAAAAAGAATGAAAATACTGTCGAACATAAACAGACTGATAATGGCACAGTCACTGAGATGGAAACACCAGAAGAGAAAGCTTTGATGGTGGAAATGAGTAAAATTTATAAAGAACAACTTCGGTTATCAAGAGAATCTGATACAGATGCAATGCAATTATTAAAGCCCTCCTATGAAGCACTATTAAAAACGTCCAATGTTTCAAAACCCTGCTTAGAGGCTGTTAAAAATAGACTGTTATTACTTGAGTCAACAATAAACTATTTAGACGCTGAAGATGAAAAAGAAATACCCTTTATCAAAGAAATGACGATGCAGGATAAGCTGGCCAAGGAGAGCATTCGGGCATGTCTAAAAGGTAGACTTAACCCTTAAGGATTTTAGCCATATTCCTTAAAATAATCGTAACTTTTAGGACTTATGCACTGACCTTGTAACATATTGAATATAAATAGTTATACCTTGATCTAATTTATCTGGACATTTGGTTTAACAATTTGATTTTAATAACAATTATTTTGTCAATGCGTAAGCCCTAACTTTTATTAACATTCATTTGGTAAATATTGAAAAATGACTCTCAACATCGGGGTTGGGGAGTAATGGAACGAAAAAGTAACGTAGCGAGATTTTAAGTCCTATATTTTTTTAGTTAGAGTAATACCCCCCTTAGTTGTATTACTCTAGCAGTTTGTCCGACTTGTATTTTTACCAAAAAATAGATATAACCAATTGTAATATTTAATAATAAAATTATTAAAAAGAGTAGATGTAACAATACCAATAAATATAGTTATATATTAATACATTCAGATATTATAAATATCAATGATTATTAATTAATTCGAAAAAATGATTTACATTTATTTCAATATGTTAGGAGTCTGGCAGGCTGCTAGTTAAAACTCAAACCGTAAATTTCTGTTCAAATGCCCCGCTAGTCCAAGTCGAAAAATTTGTTATAAGGTAAATGATTTGCATCAGTTTTTCGGGATGTCTTTGAGCATAATGGTTTGATTGATTGGTATATTGACACCATATTTGAATAAATGTTTTTCATGAATCAGTCAGAAAAACAGCTCATAGTTTTGACTGACTACATGACATCTAAATACCTCTTTCTTTTGGTTATGTTGTGAGACCAAATATCTCGCTTTTTTAACGGAGTTGCGTATTTTATTGGTGGTATTCGTACTCAGTACATCGATATTGTAATCCTGACAGAACACGATAAATATCTTAGGGGTCATCACGCCAATCAGGTGTGCTGAGATTTTATGAACGGACGAATTATCTTCATTGATTTCAAAGCACCTGTGCTTAATCATGATTTTAAGCAATTGAATAAAAAACTCACCCGCTTCTATTGAAGAAAACTCAAGGCTTGGAAAATAAATTCAATAATATCAGCACTATTAACATAAAGATTCTCTGTAATATGACAGATTATAAAGGCACTCTATTCCGCATTAAGATAGCTTTTTGAACCACCATTTTCAGGCTTGAGCTTTTGCTTTTCTAAGTAATCTATGATGTGTTGAGTCACTGTTGAAGGGCTAATTCGTAAAGCTTGGCTGATATTGATCACTGTCCAAGATTCTGAGCGTAATAAGATCGCTTTAATGCGGTCACACTCACGGCTATCCCTTGCTGTTTTATGCCGCAATTCTAGCAGTCTGTCTGACTTATAACATATTTGAATGATGATGGGTATGGAACTGGTCGAAAATAACTTCCCTATTTCCTAGCAGCCTGTCCGACTTGTAATTTTGCCAAAAATATTATATAACCAATTGTAATATCTAATAATAAAGTTATTAGAAAGAGCAAGCATAGCAATATTAATAAATATAGTTATATATTAATACATATAGATATTAAAAATATCAAATATGCTTAATTAATCCGAAAAAATGATTTACATTAATTTCAATATGTTATAAGTCAGACAGACTGCTAGGATTTTTAGGGATAAATTTGTAGTTAAAATTGGAGAAGATTTCATCAAATAAAATTACATAGGATTTGTTTCGCCCTCGGTTAGGATGTAGGCTCATTCATGGCTCAAAGGCTGAATAATTTATTATTAGGGCAATGTATTAGGTTTCTTTTGCCATTTTTAAACAGTTTTTGTAATTTCAAAATCCTTTTAGCTCATACCCATAAATAGGGAAGTTATTTTCACCCAGTTCCTATATAACTTGAAAGTGATAGTCGTATCATCCTTCTCAAGTCATTTTTATGACCGTCAATACGCAACGTCAACACGCCTTCAGCGCTATGTTGTATATTTCACTCTAAATATTTCTTGGTTTTTTCATTTATTAATTTTATGTGAATCTAAATTATGCAAACAATGCCCAATCCCGTTTATCTTAAAGACTATCAGGCACCAGATTACTTTATCGAAAAAATAGAGCTAACCCTTGATTTAGATAAAAACTGTACTAAAGTAATAAGCACAATGCATATTAGACAAAATATAAATGGACTATTATGTGCGATCAAACGGCTTATTTTGAATGGCGCAGAACATCACCAATTAGTTTCATTGTCAATTGATAATATTGAGCAGGATATTAATTTAATACAAAAAGATCAATGTGACTTAATTTTTGAAAATTTACCTGCTTTTTGTATCATAAAAATTGAAAATACTTTAAATCCTGAAGCGAATTTAGGATTTGAAGGTTTATACCTAAGCAATCAAATTTTTTGTACTGATTGTGAACCTCAAGGATTTCGCAAAATTACTTACTTTCAAGATCGCCCCGATAATATGGCCATTTATACGGTCAAGATTATTGCCGATGCTTCATTTAGTGATTTGTTATCAAATGGAAATCTAGTTGAGACGGGTATATTAAATGAAGGACGCCATTATGCAGTGTGGCATGATCCTTTCCCTAAACCTTCTTATTTGTTTGCAATCGTTGCAGGCAATTTAAACTATATTGAAGATCATCATATTCGTCCTGATGGTTCAAAGGTGCGTCTCCGAGTTTATGCGAAGGAAGCCGTCATTCATCAATGTCATTATGCATTAGCTTCACTTAAAAAGGCATTCGCTTGGGATGAAAAACGGTTTAATCTGATCTGTGATTTAGATATTTATAACGTGGTTGCGGTGGATGATTTTAATGGGGGGTGCGATGGAAAACAAAAGGCTCAATATTTTTTTAATACTAAATATGTCGCTTTGCCGACTCCTTGACTGCCACAGATACTGACTTCGAGGGCGTTGAGTCTGTGATTGCCCATGAATATTTTCATAATTGGACGGGTAACCGAGTAACATGCCGGGATTGGTTTCAATTATCACTCAAGGAAGGTTTAACGGTATTTCGAGATCAAGAATTTAGTAGTGATTTGAATCATAGAGGCTTGCAACGAATTAATGATGTTTCTAGGCTTAAAACACATCAATTTGTTGAGGATGCCAGTCCCCTAGCACATTCTGTTCGCCCCGATCATTACCTTGAAATGCGTAATTTTTATACCACTACTGTGTATGAAAAAGGCGCAGAGGTGGTGCGCTTATATCAAACCCTATTGGGTCAAGAAGGTTTTAGAGCAGGGATGGATCTTTATTTTAAGCGTTTTGATGGGATGGCTGTGACTTGTGATGATTTTTTACAGTGCATGCGTGAGGCCAATACTGGTAAAATTATATGCTGATTTGCCTCACTTTGAGCGTTGGTATGCTCAGGCAGGTACGCCTGAGGTACAAGCAGTTGTTGAGTTTGATTCTATTACGCATCGTTATGTTTTGCGCTTCAAACAAATTCTTAAAGATTCACCAAATCAGTCAGCCGATTTGAAACAGCCACAATTAATCCCAATCAAGCTGGCACTACTTGAGCCATCGGGTAAACAAATTTTAACTGATTTAATTGTATTAGAAGATACGCATCTAGAAGTTACCTACGAGAATATTGCAGTTGAACCTATCCCTTCTTTACTTCAGGCGTTTAGTGCACCTGTTATTTTTAATTATCCTTACACGACGGCAGAATTGCTTTTTTAAACTAAGTTTGATCAGGATGAGTTTAATCGTTTTGATGCTGCGCAGCGTTTAATGAGTACACTTTTACTCTCAGAAGAGAATGTGAATAAAATAGTCATTAAATTAACTGATTTAGTTACAGTGAATTTGGCGGTGGCTGAGCAAGTGCCTGCTTTTTTTGCCAGATTATTAACGCTCCCAGATATCAGTCTATTAATGGATGCACAAGCACAGGCTAAAAAATCTGTCGACCCTAAAGGAATTAATCAAGTAAAACAGGATGTCATGTGGTTAATCGCGGTTAAATTTCAATCGGAGTTTTTGCAGATATACCATTCACATGGGGGAGACAATCCACAGGCACGTGCACTTAAAAATGTTGCGTTAGAATATCTAAGCACCATACCCGAATGTGCACATATGACCAAGACTCAGTACGATCAGGCACTGAATATGACAGATCGTTTTGCAGCGTTGAAGTATGCTGTTTTATATAATCACCCTTGTAAAAATGAATTATTAAGTGATTTTTATGATCAATTTAAGCAATATCCTTTGGTGATTGATAAATGGTTTAGTTTGCAAGCAAGTGATCCCAATATATCACGTGAGCAATTAACAAATCTGAGTCAACATATTGATTTTAAGTATTCTAATCCAAATCGAATGCGTGCACTCATTGGTGCTGCAGGGCAAAATAACGTTTTTCTTCATACAGATCCAATCTTAAATTTTGCTTGGTTAGGCGCTGAAATACTAAAAGTAGATGCAATTAATCCGCAAATAGCTGCACGTTTGGCGACACCATTTAGTCGTTGGCATGTTTTTGTGCCTAAAACAATTGATATCATTCAGAATATTATTATTAATTTATTGGCTGAAAAAAAATGTTCAAAGAATTTATTTGAACAATTAAGCAAAAGTGTCAGAATGTAAATGAAACTCAAACTAAAATATATACCCAGAAGATTTGGAGATACTGCGAGGCAGCAAGTATGCGAGTCCCGATGAACTTACATAGAGTAAGTAATTCGGATGAGGATGCGCTGTCAACAAAGCAGGATCTTCAAAGGTGATGGGGATAGATTTAATGCGGTAGAATTTGCAGGGTGGATGTCAATGTTGTCACAAAAATGTCATCTATATTTCATTTTTTTGTCATCCTACTGTCTTATATTGCATTTCGTTAAGCACTATCATCATGCGTAACTAAATATTTATAGACGATGTATACCCAAAAGATTTGGAGATACTGCGAGGCGGCAAATATACGAGCCCCGATGAGTTTACATAGAGTAAGTGATTCGGATGAGGGTACGTTGCCAACAAAGCAGGATCTTCAAATGTAATGGGGATAACCCGATTGAAAAGTTATAAGACGAAGGTTTTAGGATGGTAAAACGAGTATTGGTTGTTGAAGATGAATCGGCAATTAGAGAGATGATCTGTTTTGTGCTCGCACAGCAAGGATATGATTTGCTTCAAGCCGAAGACTATCAACTCGCGTTGAAACAGCTTTCATTGCCTTATCCTGATCTAGCAATCATTGACTGGATGTTACCTGGCGGTACTGGTATTGAGCTGATAGAACACATGAAACGAGATCCATTAACAAGTGATATACCAATCATTATTTTAAGCGCAAGGGGCGGGACAGAAGATCGCGTCACTGGCCTTGATGTTAAAGCCGATGATTATATTACTAAACCCCTTTTCACCTAAAGAGCTTGTTGCTCGAATAAAGGCATTAATGAGAAGAGCACCTACTTCAAAGAGTGCCCAATTATCTGAAGTGACGCCAACAAATCAATCCGCCAAGAATCATGAGCTTATAGAATATAATGGACTTTCAATTGATACGTTATCACACCGTGTCATGGTCTGTGATAATCTGGTTGATTTAGGTCCTACGGAGTTTAAGTTATTACTTTTCTTTATGAATCACCCTGAGCGTGTGTATAGCCGTGATCATTTATTGGATCAAGTTTGGGGTGCAAATGTATATGTTGAGGATCGTACGGTTGATGTTGTTATCAGAAGATTGCGTAAAATACTGGAACCAACAGGTCATGATAAAATGATCCAGACAGTGCGTGGTTCAGGGTATCGCTTTTCTGTTAAATATTAGGAAATCTCATGCTGGAACGTTTATCTTGGAAAAAGCTGGTTTTAGAGTTGGTACTATTTTGTCTGCCGACTATTTTACTGTCTTTTTTGATTGGGCATCTTACCCTGCTACTCTTGTTTTCCCTCATAGCAGCGTTACTTTGGAATTTTTATAACCAACTCAAATTATCGCGTTGGTTGTGGCTGGATCGTCGAATTATGCCGCCCTCAGGACGAGGTAGTTGGGAACCCTTATTTTATGGTTTGAATAAACTGCAGCAAAGAAATAGGAAACGTCGTAAGGAATTAACAAAACTAATTAAAAGATTTAGGCGGGGTGCAGAATCGCTACCCGACGCAGTAATTTTGAGCACAGAAACAGGTCATATTTCTTGGTGTAATCGCTTAGCCCAACATGTATTAGGTTTTCGTTGGCGTCAAGATAATGGTCAGCATCTCTTTAATTTAATTCGCTATCCTCAGTTTACCGAATATGTTCAGCGAAGGAAATTCAAAGAACCATTAACCTTAATGCTGAACAATGGTCGTAACATAGAATTCCGTTTAATGCCTTATCTTAAAGGACAAATACTGATCGTTGCACGAGATATTACTAAAATAAGCCAACTAGAGGAAAGTCGTCGTCAATTTTAGCCAATGTAAGTCATGAATTGCGTACACCATTGACTGTATTAAAAGGGGTATTTAGAGGTGTTTGCCGATCAGCAATTAGAAGCAGATCAACAAAAAAATGCTGTACATATGATGCAACTCCAAACAGATCGTATGGATAAATTAGTCAATCAACTATTAGTCTT
>JAGWCC010001883.1:0-41321 GCA_022651775.1 Drusus annulatus
GGGCGAAATTAGACAACAACTGGATCAAGTGATTGGGAAGGCGATTGGGAAACAGTGCCCCGAATTACATTTTATTCCTGTACGAGGTAATTTCACCCGCGGAATATTTGCGACACTGTACACCGACACCAATTTGACCAGCCAACAAGCCTTCGAATTATATACCAATTATTATAAAGATCAGCCATTTGTGCATGTGTCCGATCAAGAACTGTCGTTAAAAGACGCAGTAAATACTAATAAATGTTTGTTACATGTTCAAGTTTATGGTCGGAAATTATTAATCACCAGCGTGATTGACAATTTGATAAAAGGTGCATCTGGACAGGCAGTACAAAACATGAATCTGATGTTTGGCTTACCCGAAGATATGGGGCTACACTTAAAGTCGATAGCGTTTTAAATATGGAAAAGGAAGCATTAGAAAAAGCAATAGCAGAAGCAGAAGTTTGGACTTTGGGCGAATATGTCTTTGATGCCGACAAACAATGCTTTTTGGGGTCTGCTGAAGTTGGTTTATGCCTATATGAGGTCGAAAATAAAAAATACAGAAGTTGCGATTCCTATTTTTTTGACGGATACGAGGTGGGCTTATCAGAGGAAGAAAGGGACAACTTCGTATTCACTGGTGACGAAGAGAGTGTTACACAACAAGCTATTGCTAAATTCAATTCAGATAAAAATCTTGTATTTTTGGGATACCCAATAGTATACACTAACATAGAAACTGAATTTGTAACAGACGAAGAGCGTTTATTTCGTGAAGAACAGATTAAGTCGTTGACCTCAAAATAGACATTACAATAAAATGCAACATCTGGTGTTTGGCTTACCCGAAAATATGAGCTTGCACTTGAAATCAATACGGATGTGATTCTTGGGAGAATCTATAAATAGAAAAGTGAAAAAACAACAATCAGTTTTAGTCTCTTTACTTATTGTATGCGTAATTGGAATTGCGTATTTACTTTTTGGATCTTATCTTTTTGATAAAACCTACACTAGAGACGATTTAATAGATAATTTCAATAAGCATGAAGTCGATTTTGAAAATCTTGTAAATAATTTTCAATTAGCGACAAGCTTCTCTCCAAGTTTGAAGAATTATCAAATATCATTGGGATTAGGAAGGGATAAGAGCCATGTTACAATAATGCTTTTTCCACATACTGTTGACTCGGAGACTGTAATTGTTGGAGATATAGACTTGGACAAAGAATCACCAAAATTCCATCATGTTTTGGAAATATTAGATTGGGATATTGAGACAGTAAACTCTTTAGAGAAGCAACTTTCAAATGTAAGTTGTGGTGTAATTAGAACCGTAAATTATTATGGTGGGTGCAAATTTGAAATATATCCGAAACAATATGGGATTTATTCATATTCGTATCATGTTTTTGAAAAGCCACTGTCTGATTCTTTGCTGTACATTCATGGAAGAACAATTAGTCAATCAGATTTTGGAAAATGTGTTGTTTTAGTACGTACAAATATACAATAACAATAAAATGCAACAAGCGATTTTAGTTTTCTTATTATCTGTTTGCCTTCCTTTTTTAACATCATTAAAGGCACAAACGGATCGGTATGGTGGAGAACCTATTCCGCCTTATCGGGTAATTGGTAGTGTAGGGGTCAATTACCAAAAACAGTTTATTGTAGACTTTAATCTACTTTATGGACAAGAGTCGGTACATTCTGGTTTTGGTTTGCGGGGCTGGCGTGTGGGTACCGAGTTGGCTGTTAATGATAACGAGTGGCTGATTGGTCCAAAATTGGGATACGAATTGACGGTTTTAATTTTCACCGTCCGACCCAATACCGTATGTTATTTCTATCAAGGAGAACAAGATTGGCGGTTGATGCCCGAAGTGGGATTGAGTTTCTTCAGTCTATTCAACCTCACATACGGCTACGCCCAACCATTATTGAACACCGAATTAGGTTTGATTGGCAAACATCGGGTTGGCTTGAGTATCAACCTAAATCGAAAACTTTGGAAAGAAGCGGTTCGGTAACTAATTAGGAATTTCTTCGTAGTGAAGCGACGCGAAGAAATTACTCGAGGTTCGTGCTGATGCAGTCATAATTCATAATTCCTGCGAATTAACAGTTGAAAGTGTTTTTTGTAACAAACAAGTATAATCAATTAATAATCAATCGAAAATGAAGTGTATCAGGAATTAATACAAACATTAATTCCTTAAATGTTAGCATTGTTGAAGATGCTTCAAAAAAAGCTGAAGATACTTTTGGGAAAAGCTGAAGATGTTTTTGGGAAAAGCTGAAGATGTTTTTGGGAAAAGCTGAAGATGTTTTTGAAAAAAAACTAAAATCTCCAAATCGTTGTTCAGCATCATAAGTTTGAAAGATGTAAAGGTCACGGGTTTTCCATTTTTGCTAGCTTGTTAACCATTCTCTTTAGATCTTCATCAGTCAATGCAGAATATTTTTCAACTGTTAATTCGTATAATTCAAAATTCAAAAAACGTCATAATTCCTTTGGATACTTTAAGTCATAGTTGTATGGGTGCCGCACTTGGTCAAACCGTTATGGGTGATAGGGTGGGGCGTAAAGCCTTATTTTGGGGCGCAGTTGCAGGCAATATGCCTGATGCCGATGTTATATTTCAGAATTTATTATCGCCTGCCGCAGGGGTGTTGTTTCATCGTGGCATATCGCACTCCTTTCTTGTTTTTATTCTTCTAGCCCCTCTACTAGCATGGCTGGCACAAAAGCTGAACCAAAAACAAATACAAACGTATAGCAGATGGCTGGCTTTGGTAAGCGTCAGTTGGCTAATTCATTTATTTACTGACGCCTTTAATACTTATGGCACAGGATATTTCGAACCATTTTCGAATATGCGGGTCGCTTTCGATTGTGTTAATGTGGTGGATGCATGTTATACCTTACCCTTGCTATTTGCATTTATTTCCTTATTCTTTATCAAATCATTGCAATACCGGCTTAGGATTGTGCTTGTTACGCTTAGTTTTACACTCCTGTACACAGGGTTTACGGTATACCATAAATTTCAACTCGAACGCTGGTTTGATCAACAAATGGAAGCAGCCAACCTACATCCCAAAAGAATATTGAGTTCGCCACTTCCGCTAAGCAATTTTGCTTGGATGTTTGTTGCCGAGTTTGACGATCATTTCTATATGGCAAATTATTTCTGTGCAGGACAAAGCGCATTAAATGGGATCATTATCCCGAAACGTCCCGATTTAGAAAAAGATCTTATAGATCTTCCTGATTTTATTCGGTTACAACGTTTCTCAAAAGGATACTATACGGTAAGAACAAATGACACTGGAGGTACATTCTGCGACCTGCGTTATAGCTCGTTAGCCGAATTGCAAACCGCCGAGAATACCCGATTTGTTTTTGAATTCAATATAACACACAGCCCACAAGGTTTTGAATTGAGTAGAGCCACACCCACCCGGCATATTAGCGGACAGTCGATTGCGAATTACATACGGAAACTGATTAATTAAATTAGAAATGCTTCGGATGGCTTCGGAAATAACTCACTCAAATTATGGGAGTAGGATAGTTATGCCCGCCTGCGAGGCTTTTGCTGCAAAATAACAAATTCGATTCTTAATTCGCATTATTAGCTATCTTTGTACCTCCATGCAGTTTTAAATTTTACTAAAACATGAAAAACTTTATTTCGTCTTTAAAAAAAGAAGAGCAGGTATTGCTCGAATTACGTAAATTATATGAACAACTAGCTTACAAGAAAATACAACTGAGTAAGTTTGAGGATTACGATTTATACATACAACACAAACATGTTTTAGATAGTGATGGCATATTGAGTTTTACTGATCATACAGGAAAATTGTTGGCACTTAGACCAGATGCTACTTTGTCGTTATTGCGTAACTCGAAAGAACAAGGTGCTCGGAAATGGGATAAGCTTTATTATATTGAACAAATATATCGTAGATCATCACAATCGGGCGAGTTTAAAGAAATTACACAATTGGGAGTAGAGTGTTTTAATACCTCACCTTATTTGAAATTAGAGGTTGTACACACCGCCTTAAAAAGTTTGGAAAACATACACAACAATTATGTGTTATCGTTGTCGCATTTAGGCTTTTTAGAGGGATTATTGGCTGAAATGAATCTTAATAAATTTGATAAAAAAGAGATCATGCTCTGTATTGCTGCCAAAAACACACACGATTTAGAACGTTTAATTCCTACAGATACCCCCGTAGCTACCCGACAGAGCTTATTGGCTTGCAGTAAGCTACATGGATCTTTCGATACTGTGATGGCGGAGGCGCAAAAGTATTCGATTTATCCCCTTATGCAGGCAGCCTTGATTGAGTTAGCTGATTTGTATAGCAATTTAAAGAAATTGGGAATGGCAAGTAAGGTGTTATTAGACTTTTCGCTCACTGCCAACTTAGATTATTATAATGGATTCATTTTCCATGGGTACGTTGAAGGCATTCCTCAATATTTATTATCAGGCGGACAATATGATCAGTTAGCGCAAAAATTTGGTCATCAACATGGTGCAATCGGATTTGCAATATCAATGAGTGAGTTGAATGGATATTATCCATCAAAAACAGTACCCGACTTTGACGTTCTGCTTTGTGCTTCGGACAATGTCAATTTGGATACACTATTAAATAAAGTGCAAGATGTACGTAATGGTTAGCAGAAGATTATTGAGGATAAAGGTACTAAAAGAGCTGTATGCTTACATGGCGGGAAGTAATAATTCTTTATTAAGTGCAGAAAAAGAATTGATTGGTAGCCTAAACAAGAGTCTTGAACTGTATCAATATCTCTTTTATTTTTTACCTGAATTACAGAATTTGGCACAGGCTAAAATCGACAAAGGTTTACAGAAACACCGTCCCAGTAAAGATGAATTGGCACCCAATACCCGATTTGTAGACAACAAAGTAATTCTGCAAATTGCACAGCAACCCGATTTACTTCGCTATGCCAACCAGCATTCTGTTCAGTTTCAAGAAGCACAACCCATTATTAAGAAAATGCTGAACAATATCGTAGAACGCGATTACTTTAAGCGATATATGGAACAAGCAGAATGTTCCTTTGCCCAAGACAAACAACTTGTTATTGATATATTAACATATGAATTTGAGGGTTTTGAAGATGTTGACATTCTGTTAGAAGAACAAAATATTTTCTGGACAGACGAAATGGAGTTGATGATTGTAATGGTGATCAGGACAGTGACCAACATGAAAGATGCCCATGCTTTTCGACTACCAGCACTCTACAAAAACGAACTAGACGAACAATTTCCGAAACGATTGTTTCGAAATGCCGTGCAAAATTATGACGATTACTACTCTTTAATAGGACGATTTACACCCAACTGGGATGTAGAGCGAATAGCCTTCATGGATATATCCTAATCTTGGTTCAAGCCGTAAGCGAAATTAAAGAATTTCGTGATATTCCAGTAAAAGTATCGTTAGATGAATATATTGAATTGGCTCGCTATTATAGCACCAATAATAGTAGTACTTTTGTAAATGGTGTACTGGACAAGGTGGTGCAATATTTTAACGAAAACAAGATCATTAGCAAAGTTAACTAGGAATAATTATTGTTTTACCTTACTTGATAAGTCCGATTTCATTACATTAGGGTTTATATAAGTTAGCAGAAATAACGAGATTTGCCTTCTGATTGCCTTCTAACTCCGTATGGGGTCAGAAGTAAGATCTTTAAATTTCGCTATTATTCCATTATTCCTAAGTTATATCAACTCTATTTTAGACTTTTGAATCTCAATTTTTAGAAAATAGACATGGTTAAATATACGAAAAAAACAAGGTTTGAATATTCTCGATAAATTCAATCACCCATTAATGAATATTGCTCTAAATCAATTAACAACTGATTTTATAAAACTGCCCGAAGATGATCTATTTAATAAAATAATGCAAAAAAATAAAAATATCATAAAAAGAACAGTAAGCTAGTCATTTCATTTCTAGCTCATCATTCTAATCCATGCAAAAGACTTCATAATTCATAATTCATAATTCAATTTATATGTTTCAAAATCTCACTTTCCTTCAAGCCGGTGCCAATGCACCCAGTGATTGGTTTCAATGGGCTTTATTATTATCAATCCCAGTGTTGATGTATTTCTTCTTAATTGCCCCCCAAAGGAAGAAACAAAAACAACTTAATGAAATGCGTACCGAACTAGGTAAAGGCGATAAAGTAGTTACTCAAGGCGGTATATTTGGAACGATAGTGGAAGCTAAAGAGGCTTATTTCTTGGTGGAGATTGACCATAATACCAAAATTAGAGTAGCACGCGACTTTATATTTAAAGGTCCTAGCGACATTGTAACTACTAAATAAGCAAGTTAGGTATTGTTAAAAGAGCGTTAGATTTTGGTTACAAAAATCTAATGCTTATGATAAGGTCGTGATACTTGTGTCGTTAAATCGCACTTATTTACTTGTATACTATGAGCAATATTTTAAAATATGAATTTAGAAACCATCAATAATGCGATAGCGCATAGAGATTATGGTATTGATAATTTTATAACCGTTAAGGTTGAACCGAACCAATTTATTGAAATCAAAAACCCAGGTAGCTTCAAAGAAAAGATTAAGATTGTACATATTGGTTCTGAAATACAAATAAGACGGTTAATTCCAGGAATCCCCGAAAGTAAAAATCCAAAATTGGCTTCAGTTCTGAAAGTGTTCGATAAAATCGAAAGTCAAGGAAGGAGTATGGCGTCTTTGGTTAATGCTGCTTTAGATAATAAAAGTCGATTTGGCATTTTTGAGATCAAGGAAGGTATGATTGCCCTAAGGATCCCCACTGGTAAATTAGTGGACGAATCCATATCGAACTCAAAATAAAGCTGTGTGTATTGGCTTATTTTTATAAATCGGAACTGCTTAACAAAAACGATACTTCACCATATTGCTAAGCGAGAGTAATAATCACTTTGCTGTAATTGATGAATTTAAAAAAGTGGGCATTCTCTATGAACATGAGGTTTCTACCGAGCAAGTTCCCATTTATATACTTGATAGGGCTTTGATGAAAACCGATTTTAGAGATGAATTCATCGCTGTTCTAGGTGCTGATTTTATTAATTACGATTCAGTCGCAAAAGAAGTTCTAAATATTATTTATCTATTTTCAAAGTTCAATCAACAAGCTTTGAAATCTGTTGAAATTACTCCCGAAGTATATCGGCGCATACATGGAAAACAAATTGATGCTAAAACTTATGAATCTTTAGGTAGGAAGATCAGAGCGCTTTGTAACCAATTTAATAAAGACGGCCTGCTAACAAAAGATACGAAAAGTGCCTACACTTTCGATTTTGATTATAAAAAGCCCAAGATGCTTTTCTAAGCATAGATGAAATATTTTTCAGCTTGCAGGCACCTTGGGGCAGAACAGGATACTAATAATTAATCAATCAATCATCACTAATCTCTTTCTCATGAAAAAGATCTTTAGAATTATTCTAGCATGCTTTGTTGCTTTTTTGGTGATAGGCACCTTTGTGTTTCTTTATAAAAAATCGCAACCCAAGATCGAAGTTTTCGAATTGGTTAAAGCACATATTGGTACCATTGAAAGTAAAACTGTTGCTACAGGCAAGGTGTCGCCACGTTATGAGATTTTGATAAAACCGCAAATTTCAGGAATTATATCGGAGTTATATAAGAAAGAGGGTGAGTTGGTGAAAAAGGGGATATTATTGCAACAGTAACTGTTATTCCTGAAATGGCGCAATTAAACAGTGCCGGAATCGCGTGTGAGGGTTGCCGAAATTAATCAGAAACAAGTAGAGCAGGTTTACAATCGGCAAGTGCAATTGTTTGCTTCGGGGGTTATTGCGAAGGAAGAGATGGAAAAATCGGAAGCTGATCATAATAAATCAAAAGAAGAATTAGAGAATGCAAAAGATAATTTAGATATTATCCGTAATGGGATATCTAAGAAATCGACCCAAGCGAGTAATACACAAATTAGATCGACAATTGATGGAATGATTTTGAGTATCCCCATTAAAGTTGGGGTAACTCGGTGATTCAATCGAATACCTTTAATGATGGTACCACCATTGCCAGTGTAGCCAACATGAAAGATATGATATTTGTGGGTAAGGTAGACGAAACCGAAGTAGGAAAAATTCATGTAGGTATGCCAATTGAGTTAACCATTGGAGCTTTAGAAAACCTGCGTTTCGAGGCTTTTTTAGAATACATTTCGCCAAAAGGTGTCGAGGAAAGTGGCGCCATTCTATTTGAAATAAAAGCCACAGCTACCATTCCCGATAGTGTTTTTGTACGTGCTGGCTACAGTGCCAATGCGCAAATAGTATTGTCATCGGCAAAAAATGTAGCCTTAGTTCCCGAAGGAACAGTTACTTTTTCTAACGACTCGGCTTTTGTGAATGTGTTAACAGCAGCAGATCCAATACAAGTTTTCGAAAAGAAACTGATTAAAACAGGTTTATCTGATGGTGTCCATATTGAAATAAAATCGGGTATCGACACTACAATGCAATTAAAAGGCAGTCTTTGATACTAGACGCTAAATCGAATGCTCCTAAAAAAAAAAGTGATGAAACATCTACTCTTATTATTTGCTGTGTTGCTTTTTCAGTTGCGCCTTGTAGCACAGGCACCATCGGCACCACATACTGGTTTATGGTCGTTACGACAATGTATTGATCATGCGGTGAGTAACAATGTTAATCTAAAAATTAGCGACAGCGAACGTCAATTAGCAGAAGAGCAAGTGAAGATCGCTAAGAATAGCCGTCTCCCTGATTTAACTGCTAACGCATCGCAAACCTTGAATTTAGGGCGATATTCTTCTCAAGCTACAGGGATATACGAGGAAAGTTCAGCTGCATCTAGTAGCAGTGTGTCCGTAGGTTCATCTATTGTGGTGTTTAATGGTTTTCGATTGCAACAGACCATTAAGCAATTTGAAATTGATTTGCAACAAAGTCTTGAAAGTTTAGATAAGGCACGTCAGAATTTAGGTTTGAGTATTACCTTATTCTATTTAGAGGCTTTGTTTAAAAAAGAATTGATCAAAGTATATCAAGAACAAGCCAGTTTGAGTACAAAACAAGTTGAACGTACTCAGAATTTGGTCGATGCTGGACGTTTCCCGATGGGGCAACTTTTTGATGCAAAAGCACAATTAGCCAAAGATCAATCGTCACTGGTAAGTGCCGAACAGGATTTAGCATTGGCTTTATTGAATTTAGCGCAAGCGTTAAATATCCGAGAAACAGAAGGCTTTGACATTGTTAGCGAAACCATACCTGACGATTTATCCTCATCGGAAGTGATTGTTGATGCTGTTTTTGACAAGGCTTTATTGGTACGTCCAGAAATAAAAGAAGCTCAATATCGAATCAAAAGTAAAGAAGAGGGATTGAAAATAGCGAGATCCTACTTTCTTCCGTCTTTAGGATTTAGTGTCGGTTATAACAATGGTTACTCGTATGTGCATGGGCAATCAATGAACATATCTTTTAGTCAACAATTTAAAGACAATAGCCGCCAAAATCTTAGTTTGAATTTGTCTATCCCTATCTTTAACCGATTCCATACTAGAAGTAGGGTGAAACAAGCACAAATTGCGATCACGCAAAGTCAATATCTATTGGAAAATGTAGAAAATGAATTATATAAAGAGATCCAACAGGCTTACCAAGGACTTCAATCAGCCCAAGCCAAATTCGAATCTAGTAAAATCAGTCTCCAAGCCTCGCAAGAATCATATACTTATACCGATAAGAAATATAGTTTAGGACAATCAACTGTGATAGAATACAATGAAGCGCAAAATAAGCTGATACGTAGCAAATCAGAATTGCTTCAAGCTAAGTATGATTATTTATTCCGGACGAAGATTATTGATTTCTATCAAGGAAAATCTTTAGAATAGCGGAATAACTCAATAAACTAATTAGTATCAGGAAAAGCCTCTGAACTCCTGATGCTATATTGTTAACTTTACTACTAAACAACTTTGTAACTTGCGCCACCAAATGCAAGTGGATAAACTCTTACAGTAAATCTGTTAATCAGTTGAAAAGCGCAATTTCGAGCATAAGGTATGCCCGAAATTGCGCTTTTTTAATTGTTAATTCGCATTATTTGCTTGCATATATCAGCAGTAAGCATTAATTAAACGATGTTATAAATGAAATGCATTTGGGATAAAGCCCGAGTAGACTTCATTACATAAAAATGGACTAAAGCCCATTCTTATTGATATGCAAGCAGGTAATATCACTAGAAATGGACTAAAGTCCATTTTTATATAATGAGGTGAAGCTTGGGCTTTAGCCCAAATAAGAATTTGATTGTTTTGAATTGATAACATCGTTTATTTACTGTCAACTGCTTACTCATGTGGTAAGATACTATAGCAAAGAATAATTTTATACCCAAAAAGGGTATAAAGCACAATATTTTTATTACATTTGTACCCAAAGGACATAGTTATGGAAGCTAAATCATTATCTGAATATGTAAAGCAAATGCACAAAGAGTATAATTTGACACAAATCGAACTGTCGGAGAAATCGGGAGTTGGTTTACGTTTTGTGCGTGAACTTGATCAAGGTAAACAGACACTAGGTTTTGATAAGGAAAATCAAGTACTCCGTCTATTTGGAATAGAAGTCGGTGTTGTTTTAATGTGTAAATCTGGTAAATGATGAGACAAGTACACAATACCTTGTCCTTAACTCTTATTTTATTGATTGCTTTAATCGTATCTCCACTTAACGTGTTGGCACAAAGTAAACACGAATTTCGTGGGGCATGGATCCATACCGTTTGGAACAGAGATTATGCCAAAATGAGTCCAGATGAGATGCGTACCCACTTCACTGATCTACTCGATCAGTTTCAGCAAGCAGGTATTAACGCTGTTATTTTTCAAGTCCGCCCATCGGGTGATGCTTTCTATACGTCTAATCTTGAACCTTGGAGTCGTTTTTTGACAGGTACACAAGGGAAAGCTCCGGAGCCTTTGTGGGATCCTCTTGATTTTTTAATTCAAGAATGTCATGCCCGTGCCATGGAATTTCATGCGTGGTTCAATCCATATCGGGCTGGGACCATAGAAAACGAAAAGTTCTATTCACGACATCTTTACTACTTAAAACCCGAAATGTTTTTTAAGTATGCAAAACAATTGTATTTCGATCCAGGTCACCCAGGCTCGCGCGAACACACCGTTCAGGTAGTGGCTGATGTAGTTAGCCGATATGACATTGACGCCGTACATTTTGATGATTATTTTTATCCCTATAAAACAGCTGGTGAAATTCCTGACGAGGCTACATTTCGCAAATACGGTAAGCTTGATGGTTTTCAACCAAATCAGAAAAACGATTGGCGACGACACAATGTTACGCTTTTGGTGAAGTCGCTTAGCGATACCATTAAGCACATTAAGCCTTGGGTTCGGTTTGGTATTAGCCCATTTTGTAAAGAAAAAATCAATTATAACGATCTTTATGCCGATTTAACTTTATGGCAAAAAGAGGGCTTGATTGATTATGTGGTTCCGCAATTGTATTACGACATTGGTCACAAATCGGCCGACTATACACAGCTTCTAGCATGGTGGAATGCCAACAGTCATGGCTGTCATCTGTATATTGGGCAAAACATTGAATCTACCGTTCGGGTTAAAACTTCACTTGGCTACACCAGCCAGCTACAAAAAAAGCTGCAACAAGCCTCAGCAGCTAGTGCGGTAAAAGGCAATGTGTGGTGGAAAGGTTATATGATTAGTAAAAATACCGACAATTTTGCCGATAGCATTGTTCGATATTACAATCGACCCACTCTCCGACCTTCGTACAGTCATCTGCAAAGTCAGTTACCCCTCCCAATTCTGCATATCCGAAAAGTGAAAACAAAAACAGCCACCAGTTTGCATTGGATGGAACCCAGCGACTTCCGATCAATTCGGGCTTATGCCGTTTACCGATTTCGAGCAAATGAAGTGATTGATATTGATCGATCTGATTGTTTACTACTGGTTACTGCTAATTTGAAATGCGTTTTACCAAACACGCCTTCTTCCGAAAAGTATAAATATGTAGTAACCGCTATCGATCGGGTGAATAACGAAAGCCCTGTTGGCGCCATTGTTAAAAATTGAATTAAAAGATAGCGCTCCAATCCACACTCGCTTCGCTCGCTAGTTTAATTTCTCGCGAAGGCGAATAAGACACTCGCTTCGCTCGCTAGCCTAAATGTCACGAAGGCGCACGAAGGCGCACAAAGGGCACAAAGGCAGGTAAGAAGTAGAAAAGGCAGGTGCGAAGTCGCTAGTTTAATTTCTCGCGAAGGCGAATAAGACACTCGCTTCGCTCGCTAGCCTATTGTCACGAAGGCGCACGAAGGCGCACAAAGGGCACAAAGGCAGGTAAGAAGTGGAAAAGGCAGGTACGAAGTCGAAAAGGCAGGTGCGAAGTCGAAAAGGCAGGTACGAAGTAAAAAAAGGCAGGTGCGAAGTCGAAAAAGGCAGGATTACAAAAAATAGTTCTACATTGACTGATCATAAAATCTTTTTCCTACTTCGTACCTGCTTTTCCTACTTCGTACCTGCCTTTTCTGCATCCTACCTGCCTTGGTGTGCCTTTGTGCGCCTTTGTGCGCCTTCGTGAAAAATTAAGTTAGCGAGCAGAGCGAGTGCTTGGGGGGGTGAAAGGCAATGGTAGTGCCCGTCCGATTGCTCCATTCGTTTATTTCACTAAATCATTAATTAATTTGATGATGACAGAAGCGAATAATTACTGAAATAAAGTCGGGATTGAGAAAAGTTGATGTTTGAGAAATGATGAACACTTGTTAAGGGGATCGATTTTTGAAGAAAATACCTCCATTTGATCTTCAACTTTTGTGTGAATGATCTTCAACTTTTTGGTAAAAGACCTTCAACTTTTCGTTAAAAGACCTTCAACTTTTGGTGAAAAACTTTCAGTTTTCTTTATTTTACTATAAGTTTAAATGGTTTTGGTTTATCGTGAAAGGTCAAATCGCTTTTAGCTTTCGCTATTTACTGTAAGTGGCTTATATTTATTGTCTTACAAAAAAACAGCTTGTAGATAAAAGTTTTTTAAAACTTTTATATTATAAGCCAATATACAGCCTTTCAAATTTTGATTATTCTCATTTTACATGATTTTTCAATCATATTGACTTGAAAAACAACAAGTATAATACTTAGGGTCGATTTTTTTTTTGAATTATCTGTTGAATGCCTTCTACCAGCACCTGCACCCTAAGGCGCTCGATCTTGCTTTTTTCTATGTGATCCTGCCTTTTTCTATACGATCCTGCCTTTTCCCTGTGCAATCTTGCCTTTTTTCTATGTGATCCTGCCTTTTTCCTATGTGATCCTGCCTTTTTTCTATACGATCCTACCTTTGTGCGCCTTCGTGCGCCTTATTCGCCTTAGTGAAAATGCCCTAAGCGAGCAAAGCGAGCGCCTTAAGGTGCTGCTATCCTGCCTTTTTTCTATACGATCCTACCTTTACTCGAGGCTCGTGCTGAGGCAGTGTGCGCCTTCGAGCGCCTTAAGGTGCTGCTTATCGCAGTTATTTTAGTTAAATGTTAAACGGCTAAACACCTGTTTCTTTTTTGATTTGTAATATTGATAAATGATACTCCCTTTATATACGCCAGTAAGTTGATCCGACACAACTAGTGGACGAAAGGCTTTTCGCATTTTAATCCAAGTCGAAATTTTGAGAAAGAAGCTCCAATGTGCCCGCACAATTGCCCAACAGAACAAAAACTGCCCTTGAAAGATAAACATCAAACCAGCTAAACCATCAAGCAAAAGTCGGCAAGGCAATATCCAACACAATTGCGGCAAAGGCAAATTGAGTGTTAGCATCGATAAATTGTTCCGAAAATTCAAATAAGTTTTCTGGGCAGACGTTTTGGGTAACGCGCCGCCGCCCACATGATACACTACTGCCGATGGAACACAAGCTATTTGATGACTCATGCGTTGTAATCGCCAACACAAATCAATCTCTTCCATGTGTGCGAAAAACAATTCGTTGAAGCCTCCTGCTTTCCAAAACAATTCCGCCCGAATCATTAACGCAGCTCCACTTGCCCAAAACACCAGTTGATTATCGTTGTACTGGATTTCATCAGTTTCTGTATAATCCATTATTCGCCCTCGGCAAAATGGATATGCTAACAAATCAATATATCCCCCCGAAGCCCCTGCATGTTCAAAAAGATGTTGGTTGTGATAAGCTAAAAGTTTGGGTGAACAGGCGGCTACTGTAGGGTTGCATTCGAGATATTGTACCAAAGGGGACAAGAAATTGGGTGTAACTTGGACGTCCGAATTCAGTAATAAATAATATTTGGCATTTATTTGCGCTAATGCCCGATTATATCCGCCCGTAAAACCATAGTTTCGGTCTAATTCTAGAATTAAGACTTCTGGACAATAAGCGCGCACCCAATTCACCGACTCATCAGTCGAACAATTATCCGCAACAATTATTTTCACATCATTCCTCATTTCGGAGACACTTGTCACCACCACCTGCAAAAATTGTTGTAGAAAGTGTAGCCCATTCCAATTAAGGATGACGATGGCGGTTACGGAATGAGTGGCTGACTGAGTTACTGATTTACTGAATGCTTGCATTGCGGAATGATTGAATAACTGATTTCTGGAATAACTGATTTGCTGCTGCCGTGGGGTCAAATTTGATGTTGACTAAGTATGTCATTTATTACCGATTTCTAAATACTTTAATTCCCAAAAGTAATGAAAACATTTTACAACAATATCCATAAGCGGATGATATGACATTTTATAGATCATTCGGAGGTCTCCTATTGTTGCTGTTGATGCAATGTAGCAAGAGCTGAGATAGTTATGCCGGTATGCAAGTCCCACACCTCGCGCACCTCTAAAGTCAATAAAATGAAGTTAAAACACAACATTATTCGGAGGCCTCATGTTGCTGCAATCCCAACACACCTACTTTACAGACACCGCTCAAGTCAATTTATCTAACCCAGTAAAGCGAAGCACTCCATCGCGAAGCGATACCTTATCGGCTGTTTTCTGTTTGAGTGTAGTCGAGGTATCCGAGGCGGAGCGAGTTCAAACAGCCATAAGGCTTTTTGTTTCTTTTTTACTTCAAAGAAAAAATAAATTTCCCCTACAATTGATTGCTATTCAGACTTGAGTTAATATTCTATATTTAAGTGAAACACACGAACGATTGCAAATGATTACAAATGTGGACAATCAATAGTAGGGAAGTTATTTCTTTTTTCTTTTTGAGGCGTAAAAGAAACAAAAAGCCTTGTGGCTGTTTGAACTCGCTCCGCCTCGGAGAAGTGGTGTGTTGGGAATGTTGTGTTTTAAGTCTAAAATGTTGTGCTTTTGTAATCTTCTTTATAAACAGCTTTAATACAGAACTTTATTTCTACAATTGAGTGTTTTATCGAAATGTATTTTTGAGTGTTTATTCGTTCGTGTTTATTTTAAAGGTACTCATCGGGCTTCGCAGTGTAAGGGGTGCGAGGTGTGGGACTATGAGTTACTTGCTCAAGTCTGAATTCCGAATTAACCATTATCTTTGTGTAAAAAAGCGAATGGACTTTTCTACTTATAATTTTATACATATTGGGCTGACGATTTTATTTTGCGTCCTAGTCAACATTCCTTTCGGCTATTGGCGAAAATCGGTATGTAAATTTTCTTTTCTTTGGTTTGTCTTTGTACATGCTCCTGTCCCGTTGGTAATTGCGTTGCGTTTAGGGCTTGGTTTGCCCTCGTTGTTGATTCCAGTTTTTATAGCGGCATCAATAGCTGGACAGTATTGTGGTGGAAAATTGAAGCGCGAAAAAAGTAATGCGTAACGTGTATCATGTAGTATAATGCAACACACTTAATACCGCATTACGTGATTATGTATTACACGTTACTTAAAATATAACAGAATTAACACAGCGTTACATGATACATGATACGTATTACGTGACACTTAACACTCATTTATTATGAAATTTATACCGTTTATATTATTGGTGTTTCTAGCATCTTGCAGTTCGCTTGTGACAGAAAAAGAATTGGTATTGAGCAAAGTTACCATTACCGAAAATAGTCTATCAATTGAGGCTGACTCCTCCATCAATTTTGAACTGAGTGTCACTTATCTTGATCCTGTTTCGGGTCCAGCTTACCTTGTCGACTCTATCAATAAAGTAACGCAAGGTCTTTTATCTGCTTGGTTTTCGTTAAATAATGAAAAAGGTTTTGGATTGGTTTTGGTGAGTCAAAACAAAATGAAGGATTTTGTAGCGAAAGTGAAACAAGCTCCCAATCCTGATTGTTTTACGTGTAAAGTCAATCAAATTAAGATCACTGTTGATCATGTTTTTCAGAATAAAGACTTACTAAACATTGTTTATCAATGGTATTTATTTGAAGGAGGAGCGCACCCTAACTATGCCCGAAAAAGTATTGTGATGAACAAAAATACGGGAGCCATAGTGAATTACACTGATTTGCTAAAAAATCAAGAGAAGGTAATGTCGCTAGCCGAACAGGTTTTCAGACAAGACATTGGACTTAAAGACGGAGAGGCTTTTTACGATCTTTATCAATTTAATAATGACGCCTTTCATTTAGGAAAACAATTCACAATAACAGATAAAGGTTTGACCATTTTCTACAATCCTTATGAAATTGCACCCTACTCGGCAGGTATTATCGAAATAGAACTTCCTTACGAACAGTTAACGGATTGTTTGAATTTCAACCTACCTTAACTGAATAACTGATTAACAGAATGACTGATTAACAGATTAACGGAATGGCTTCGCATCCAGATTTGTTCGATCAGTTATTCCGTTAATCAGTCAATCCATCATTCTGTTAATCAGTTATTCTGTCATTCTGTTAATCCGTTAATCAATCATTCAATCATGAAATATCGACCTATAACTATTAGTTCCTATACTTTTGAAGATACCATTAGAGGTAATTATGTATATGTCGACAAGACTGATTATTTTTACAAATTGGTAAGCGAATTTAAAGGTATCTTCTTTATGTCGCGTCCACGAAGATTCGGTAAATCATTGTCCATATCCATTCTTAAAAATATCTTTAGAGGTAATAAAGATTTATTTAAAGGATTAAAGATTTACGATACCGATTACAATTGGCAACCTTATCCCGTAATTCATTTTAATATAGCCGAAGCCAATTGCACCTCAATTGATATATTACAAGAAAGTTTATGCCGAATAGTACGCCGCAGTGCAACTGAACTTGATGTCACCTTATCGGACACAAGCAATTCCGCTTTTCTATTTGCGGAGTTAATCGAGAAAACTGCCGACAAAAACCGCTGTAAACTGGCGATCTTGATTGATGAATATGATAAGCCTTTGACCGAAAGCGTTGATTATGATCATGCAGTACAAATACGACAAGTGATGATTGCACTTTTGTAAAATACTATACTCAAGCCGTTTATCATTGGTAATAGAATAGTTTTGTCGAATGTTTTTGAGTGTTTGCAAGGCTTACGAGGTGTGGGACTGCATCAGCTTGAGACTTCCGAATAAACTTCAGTTATTTATTTACGTTTGTTTTTTTGATAAAAAAAAGGAGAAGATTTTGTATCTTCCCCTAATTCTTCGTCTACGATGATTTGATCATCTAAAAACGCCAATCGTTTTGAAAAAATCCGGCTTTCTTTATCCCACTAATACCATCTTTGAGTACATCGATATCAAAGATTACATAATCGGGAAAACCTGTAATTCCAGAAATGTAATCGTTAGGATAAGTGGCTTTGGCACCTAATAGCCCTGTACCAGCCACAACACCCACCAAAACCACAAAGCTATCGGGACGTGGTTGCACAAAATAAACACCCAAATTATCTCCTTTCAGTACAGTGTCGCCATATTTTATTTCGGTAGCTGTTACTTGTATAGCCGATTGCGACAGCAGTTTTCCCCAAGCAGCATTGTTTTTCGAATTGCCATACACCACCACATTCCTATCGGGATAGTGTCCAGCTAAGAAAGGCTTTATCCGACACAATATCAATCGAACCATTTCCTCGATACAGAAATGTTTCGGCATCATACCGTGCTTTGTTCTTATACCACTCGTTTCTCGTCTTTTGTACCCATGGTGGCATATACAAAAACCACATTGTTGTCAAAAGCTTGTTTGAAACCGCCATAGCGTTTCGAGTTTCTTATGTTTCGGGTTGATGTCTCCCCTACTCCACACACCATTTTGTTTCACCAAAGTTGTTTTCTCTTTCACAGTTAACACAACGGTTGATCCATCGATTATAACAGTAGCCCGATCATTCCCAATATGTTCCATTTCATCGCAATGCAAGGTTTAAAGCGGCAATGTTTTTGCTGAATCCTTTTATGGTGTCGTTTGTGAGTGGTTAAATTGATTTCCGAAAACTGATAAGCTTCATCTTGTTGCTCCACAGTGACCCAGTAATTTTTTTTGCCGATATGGCTGGTGAAGCTGTATGGAACTCGATATGTTTCACCTCTTTATTGGTGGGGATGGTATGCCATTTGAAATAATCGAATAGCGGTTTCCAATCAACACTTTCGTTGCTGTACCAATGCGATCCTCCAGGATATTCGTAATAACAAAAGTCAGGATGAAAGTCGGCTAACAACTTCCGCATCCCTCGCGCCTGCGTTACAGGGACCACATTATCGGCATCTCCATGTAGAATGTATACGCCTGATTGCAGATAATTTCGTTTCAAATCCTTAGTTCGACCTGCATTAGCTGCACGTTTCATGATTTCGAATTGTGGAAAAGCCTGATTCATCGAATCTGCATTTTGTCGGCTATATTGCGAAATATCAGGATAACTGGCACAAGGCGCAATGGCCGCAAATTGATCGGGATAAGTAACGCCTAGAAACCAAGTACCATGTCCACCCATCGAGTGTCCAGTTAAATACGACAATTGCGGATCTGTTTTCAACACCTTCTTTGCTTCGGCAAATACTTCCATAGCGTCTATACGTCCCCACTCTTCCCAATTAAATCCAAATGGACGCCGATTGGTGGGGGCTACAATGTGTCCCCAATTTTTGGGAGCGTAAGCCCGTGCTTGATTGCGGGCTTCCACCGATGCGCCATGTACCGATAGGAATAAGGCTTGCTGAGGAGCGCTGCTTGTTGATGGGGTGATGCTGTAATATTGTACCGAACTATCGACACGGCTTCGGAAAGTCCGTTCGTGGATCACTTTACTACTACGTTGCTCTAATTCAAAATCAAGTCGATCCAGTTCTTTGCCATTTTTGTCGAGTAAAGGTCAATACCGCTTTCACTTTGCCTTCGTTGGTGCTTTTGGTGGCAGGTATTTTGAAGGGCAATTTTCGGACAGTCATGTCCATCACATCACGTGTTGCAAATGTAGCTACTTCGCCACTGGCTGAGGCGCATCGGATACTGAGGCCTGTTAAATTATTACTTGCATTGATAACACGCACCGCAGCCCACTTATCGTTTGGTTCGCCAATAATTACATCGGCAAGGGTCATATCTCTGTTGGTCAACATTACGGGTTTGCGCGCTTGTATAATTTTGGTCTCAATTTGCCCGAACCTACCTGGGGTAAACAAAAATTGATTGACGCCTTTGCGGGCTGTGAAGGGAATAAGGGTGTAGGCGAAATCGTAATGATCGCCCTCGTGTGGCAAACCATTAATGAATGTCCGTGTCCCTCCCGAACTTTCTAACAAAAGGATTTCTTCCTTGGGATGTTCATATACGGCATATAAATATGACCTCCGCAAAGCGCGGCTTTTGAATTTGTAAGCTGTGTCGGCGTCCATTACTTGCCATTGAATAATATCCGAATTTCCGCTGTAATTGATGGCTGTGGGGACTATGTATTTACCTAGTTTATCAAACTTTCCCGAAAGTATTTCCCAAGCCAACACATCGCGTGTTGCAAATAGTGCCTTCGTTGGTCTGCGATATTCGCTCTTTCCCAAAATACTCAACAACATTTCCTGTTATTTGTTGTTGCTGACGTTGTTGCGCCAACAAGAAATTGCCTACTAATAAGGCAAATAGCAGAATACTTGATTTTTTAATCATTGTTTGAAGTTTATAAAGTTAGCTCATTTTGTTTTTCAGATTTATTTTCGCAAATTACTGATTCTAAGTAGTAAGCACTAAACTGTGTTAAGATCGCTTTGTTTTGCGATTATTTTGAACTACAAATGTACAAGTTATTTTTGAACAAACCCATGTTTTGCGAAGGCGCAACACACAACAAGATAACACAAACAGCTGTTAATTCGCATTAATTCGTATGATTCATTTGCTATCTGTCTTATTTTGTTTCCATATTGGTTAACATTTACAATGAATTTTTGACACTCGCTTTGCTTGTTTAGGACAGGTAGCACTAAGGACATAACTGGCACAACGGACATAAAGGGACACTGTCTCAACTATTTGGATTGACTTAGGATTGTTCTAAGCACTACAAAACAACAGTAATTAAATTGGTAAACCTATTGCTAGATAGAGTGCAGAATTGTTTTTAAAGGGGTCGAAAAACACCCACGGCTTAGTATCTATGAAGGCTGGGTCTTACAATTTTTTCCCAAAATCAACAAGGCACTAAACGTTTCTCGAAAGGTAAAATTGTAGAATTACCATAAGCATAAGCAGCACCGAGTGTAAAACGATAGGCTAAATGATGTTTTTTACTCAAAACATTTAAGAACGAATAATCAAAATTGAAAATTGAAAATTGAGCAAAAGTATTATTAAATAGGGCATATTGACCACTGCTATTAGGCACAGCGCTCGAAGTTTTATACAAAGCTCGCAATACATTACCGGAAGTTTCGACGCCGAAACGAAAATGTAATTATTGGCATTATCTCGGGTTTTGATTTTATTCAACACCGCATTGTACGACACGCCAACAACAAAAGTGTTGTCGTAACTGAATCGGCTAAGCGAGTTCTCGCTTTGATCTAAATAATCCTGAAACTGGGGCGAAACGGTGGGCATAAATGTGTAATTGACATTCATTACGGTCCATGTTTGCATAAAATTACGCGCCTCATTCTCTAATTTATATCCCCAGCTTAAATTAAAGAAATTACGTGTATACTCTACTCTTTTCTGCATATCCAAACCAATACTGAACTGCTGACCACACTGAATTGATCGTTAAATGTTTTTCCAACCAAAGGAATGACAGATTGGAATAAAGATAACGTATTACTTGATCCTATTTCGTAAAAATTGTTGGTAAGAATGTCGTTGATGTTGGAATTGACAAATTCATAAGCATACCGCAATTTGGTAGTAAACTTCTCGGCACCATTGAATAAATTATAGTGGGTATACGATACATTCGCAGCCAAACCCAAATCACCTGCACGGTTGGTGCCTTCGACACCCGTCTGAAAACCATGTAAATTATTAGGCGACAACAATATCGTGGCAGTTAAATGTAAAGTGTCGGTAGGCTTTGTATCTGTTTGAAGAGGTTCGCTAGGAGTATAAATAATCTGCGATCGACTCAAAATTCCCAAACTATTGAGAAAACTGTACGTTTTTTGAGTTAAACGATCGCTAAATAAAGTTTGAGGTCGCAATACAATATTATCCGCCAAACTTTTAGGCGTCATAATGTTTGAACTGTCGTAAATAATGTGTAAACCTTTGTATTCCAATTTCTTTACTGGGTGCCAACTACCAGGATCTAAGGCATCATAACCACTCATTACAATTACACTGTCTAACTGATGAATGTGTGGCATAAGGCTATCTTGTAAACTTATCTAATTTCGACATAATCAAAGGCTCTCCAGGCACAATCAACATTCTGTTTCTAGTCCTTCTGATATTCAACAGACTATCAATTTGCCCCTTATCAATATCGATGGTGTAATTTCTAATTTGGTGAACTTGTCCGAATTCAACACGGTATAGAAGCTTTATTTTTCTGCCGATGGTGTCCGTTTGGGTATGGATATTGGCATGGTAATACCCCCGATTATTGATTTCTTTTTTCATTTCTTGTACCGTAACATCGGTTAAATCAGATTGGTACACAACAGGAGCTTCGCCCAGTTTCTGAATGCTCTTGTTAATCCATTTCGAGGAATCGGTTTTTACAAGATTAAAGATCCTTAATCCAATTTTCGACTCGTTTGGATTTTGTCTAACATACGATTTGAGAACGTCTTTATATTGATCAGCTTCAATGGTAACATCTGAAAGTAGGTAAGCTGACGGTGCTAAATTCTTACTCGCACTACACGATACAAACAAGATGAGTAATAATATAGACCTCATAAAAATAATGATTAATGCGAATTAACTGTTGAATAAGGCACGTTTCAAATGAGTGTAGGGGATTGAGGTAATTCATTTTATTCTAGGGCTTGCGCCCTAGGATCTCTGTCCATAAATTATATCTAATTGCCCTAAAAGCCAATACCTCGAAGTAGCGCTATTTGTTCTGTCGGGGTCGAAGTTGACAGGATCATTATTGAATTTGCTAAAAGCTACATTTACTGTTGTTGCCATATTATCCTGTTTTGCCTGTGGCAAATTTAGTAAATATTTAATAACCATCTGTAATTACTTGAAATTTCTTTTACAAGACAAGCCATAAATTCTATTCTAAGTAGTGGCTAAATAATAAATGTAAAAATTCGTACCTTCTGACGCCGCATGTTGATGCAATCTATTTTCATCGGACATCAGTCCGATAAGAAATAGAATTCGACCCCATACGGGGTCAGAAGGCATGAGATATGAATTTCCATAGTTATTATTTCGCTATTCTTAAGCATAAGCACTCCATCGCGAAGCGATACCTTATCGGCTGTTTTCTGTTTGAGCGTAGTCCGAGGCCTCCCGAGGCGGAGCGAGTTCAAACAGCCAAAGGTTTTTTGCTTACTTTTGGGCCTCCAAAAGTGAGAAAAAATAAAAACCTTTAATGTATTTAATATGCAAATTTCTTTAAACTAGGATCTTACAACATTATTTTCAGAATACTATTTATAGGAAAGTTTTTTCTTTCTCACTTTTTGGATACCAAAAGTAAGCAATAAAGCCTTTGTTGTTTGAACTCGCTCCGCCTCGGAAGCCTCGGACTACGCTCAAACAGAAAACAGCCGATAAGGTATCGTTTGCGATGGAGTGCTTCGCTTTATGGCGTTAGATAAATAGAGGTACTATGTCTGTAAAGTAGGCGTGTTGGGATTGCAGCAACATGAGGCCTCCGAATAATGCTGTGTTTTAGCGTTCAAAATATTGACTTTTTAGAGACCTAAATCATACACATCTTGTAAGCACCCTTGTAAATAACTTATTTGCAAATAATTAAATCGAAAATTCAGGCTTTATTCCAACCATAATTTTGAGTGTTTGCAAGGGTTGCGAGGTGTGGGAAACTTCAGTAAATAATAACTATGAAAAGTTAAAGGCTTTTTCATCAAACTCTTTTTTGCTTCCGTACAAGGTTTAAATGGGAATTATATTGATGAGTCCTTTAAATGGGACTTAGATGTCAACTGATCCATTTGAACGCATCTTTATATCGGTCAATATTTACAGTGAGAATGTTGAAATTCTCACTGTAAATATCAAGATTCTCACTGTAAATATTGACTGATATGAAGACAATTTTAACGTTGAATAAGTTTCATTGATGGGTTCATTAAAGAATGGTTAACAAACAGTTTAGTTAATATAGCTGACTTACTTTATAAAAAAGATCAAAAAGCCGCGCAATTAGCGATACCAGTATTGGCGGAAAAGTACGACCAAGTAATTGCTAGTTTATATAAAACAACCGCTTATCAAGAAAAGGCAAAACAATTGGTGACGTCTCATTTTGATCACATTAGGTCGTTTTGCATTGATGTATTTACGGTTGCCGAAGAACGAATAATATTGGCGCAAGGCGAATTAATTTCAACTGCTTTGGTGCAGTTTTATGCTTCCGAATTGGGAATTAATGCGGTGTTGTTGCCTGCTTTAAATTTTATGCGTACCGATAGAAATGGTGAACCCGATACCTATTATATTAAAGAACAATTGAGACGTGAATTAGAGAAATATCCTGATTGTAAATTATTTATCACACAAGGTTATATCTGTAGAAATGCTTTTGGCGAAATCGATAATCTGAAACGAGGCGGAAGCGATTATTCTGCATCCTTAATTGGTCAAGGAGCATCGGCAGATGAAATCCAAATTTGGACAGATATTGATGGTTTTCATAACAACGATCCTCGAGTGGTTCAAAACACAAAAGCGATCAGTTACCTTACCTTTACGATGAAGCTGCCGAATTGGCTTATTTTGGCGCTAAAATTTTACATCCATCATGTGTGGCCAGCTCAGGAAGCCAATATATTCCTTTGCTTTTGAAAAACACAATGGAACCTAGTGCTGAAGGAACTTTTATTTCAGGAGCAGCGTCTGCCGAAGGGGTAAAATCAATAGCGGCTAAAGATCACATCACCGCCATCAAAATAAAATCAGGTAGAATGTTGATGGCGTATGGTTTCCTCCGCAAAGTGTTTGAGGTATTCGAAAGCTATCAAACACCAATTGATATGATTACTACTTCGGAAATTGCTGTGTCGCTTACCATTGATGATACTTCGCATTTAGATAAAATTGCTTACGAATTAAGACATTATGGAGAGGTTCAGGTAGATAGAGATATGGTGATTATTTGTCTTGTTGGTTATAATTTGATGAATCAAAAAGCGGCTATCGCTAAAATATTTACATCGCTTGACAACATTCCTATCCGTATGGTGTCATACGGTGGTAGTCGACACAATATTAGTATCTTAGTTGATCAAAAAGACAAAGATAACGCCTTGAGACAATTAAGTCGCGATTTGTTTAACTAAGATGCGGTTAATTGTTCATGGCTTCGCACTCGGATATTAAACAAATCCTAAGATATTAATTCACGTATTACATGATACGCATTACTGGCACTTAAAACAAACAGACAAATTAGATAACTATGTTTAAAACCTTTAAATTAGGCGGTATTCATCCTCCTGAAAACAAATTGTCGGCAGATGTTGCGGTAGAAAGCATCATGCCTCAAGGAATTGTTAGTATTTTTTTGGGACAACACATTGGGGCACCTGCCGAAGCCGTTGTGGCAAAAGGCGATGTAGTGAAAGTAGGTCAGTTGATTGCCAAAGCAACAGGATTTGTATCGGCCAATATTCATTCATCCGTTTCGGGTGTTGTAACCACTATCGATACCATGCTCGATCACCAAGGTGTACGCAGGGCGGTAATCAACATTAAAGTAGAGGGCGACGAATGGTTGGAAGACATTGACCGTAGCACTACATTGGTAAAAGAGATTGCGCTTGATGCTGATGCTAATTGTCAAAGAAAGTCAACCAAATGGGGATTGTGGGTTTAGGCGGAGCTGCTTTTCCTTCGCACATTAAATTGATGGTACCCAAAAGGCAAAACAGCCGAATGTGTGATTATCAATGCTGCCGAATGCGAGCCTTATTTGACGTCTGATTACAGGGTGATGCTGGAAACAAGCGAGGAGGTAATGATCGGCGTGCAAATTCTGATGAAAGCTGTTGGTGTAACAAAAGCGTATATCGGAATTGAAAAGAATAAGCCCAAAGCCATAGCCATTTTAAGAGCTTTGGAAGCTAAATATCCAGGAATTAGTATTGTGCCACTTCAAACAAAATATCCACAAGGAGGCGAAAAACAACTGATTAAAGCTATCTTGAATAGAGAAATCCCATCGGGTGGTTTGCCAATTGATGTGGGTGCCGTGGTGCAAAATGTAGGCACCGCAGTGGCGGTGTATAAGGCCGTGCAAAAAAACCAACCGCTGGTAGAAAACACCATAACGCTTACCGGAAAGAGTGCGCAATTCCAAAAAAACTACAGTGTACGGGTGGGGACACCTATCCGTTATGTGATAGATTTGGCGGGTGGCTTACCCGACAGTGTAGGGAAAGTGATTCTAGGCGGACCTATGATGGGAAAGGCCATCAGTAACTTAGATGCACCTACACAAAAAAGCACTTCGGCAATTTTATTTATCGATGATCACGAGTCTCAACGAAAAGATGCTACCGATTGTATCAGGTGCGCCCGTTGTGTGGGCGTTTGTCCAATGGCATTAGAGCCGTATTTGCTGATCCGTCAGTATGAACGAAAAATGTTTGACGAACTAGAAGCCAACGCAGTACATGATTGTATTGAGTGTGGAAGCTGTATTTATACCTGTCCTGCCAATATTCCTCTTTTAGATTATATCCGATTGGGAAAGCCGAAGTAATGAAAATTAAACGTAATCGGAAATAGAACTCCAAGTGGGTTATGAATTCAACTGTTAATTTGCGTAATTCATTATACAATTAAAAACAAAACATCCGGTAAAAAGAGTCTTTTTACCGGATGTTTTAATTAATTACAAACTAGAGCGTAAACATCAGGCTCTCTTTTTCATTTCTAATACCATTTTATACTGCCCTTCTTCCAAATAAGCACACAAATACCGATTGAGTGCAGTTGCTTTTATCGAGTCGACAATAAGTGGCGGATTACCTTTATTGTCAATCACTATTTTTCGATCGGGCGATATAGCGATGCTGTTTAATCTGACTGTGTTTTCTGTTTTCGAGGACAAACTGAAATTAACTTCTCCGCCATTAATGCTTGCGTCTCGGTAATATTCGGCTTTGTTATTGACAAAGAAAGTAAGATTGTTGATGCGATAGTGATGCCCTAAATCAGGAAAATGAATATATGTTTTCTTATCGCTACTGTCGATCTTTACAAATCGCCCTAAGTCGATGGTGGTTTGCTGTACATATACATTCGAGTTCTTAAATCTCCCAACGTTCAATACTTTCAATGGGCTATTTTGATTGTTGGTCAGTGTAACTTCGTAATACAGATACTTACCTTGCGGAAATCAACAATCAGCACTTCGTTGTTCCTGTCTTTAAATCCCGAATAAGTAATATTTTCGCGCTGTTTTACAATATACCACTGTTGGCGATTGTTACTTCCCCTCACACGCACATATTTGTCGACATCGGCACCTTCCAACATTATTGACAATCGACCAATGTTTTCGCTTTTTTCGTTTTTTACAATTAGGGTGTTGACACTGTCTTTTTCGATATTGCTCACCAAAGGATAAAATATAAACTCTTCAAGGCTTTGTATAGGACTTGATGGACGTGCGAAGTAAGGTACTTCGACACCATTTTTGTCATTTATTCTAATTGCAGTCAGATTAATATCTGACACCGCTACAGTTTTCTTATCCAATAGGATGTTGTAATAACCAGTTTTGGGAACATTGTCAATATCCGCAGTAAACTAACTTTGTGCGTTTGCACTTAAACTCGCAATAAATAATATCACAGTATACGATATTCGTAATGCGAGGTGTGTAGTCTCAAAAAACTTTTTAATCATCATTTTGGGAATTAATTGTTTCACGTAGTTACATTCCTATTGAACAAGAATTTGTATTAAAATTAAGTGATTGACCTCCCAACCCCTCCTTCCTCTCTTTTTCGAGGCCTTCGACCTCTCGAAAAAAGGAGAACATCACCTTACCTCAGCCAGAGGCGTAAGCCCTAGGCTACTAAGTTAAGGATAATCATTTGGCTTATCTCGCCTCTTGTTCAACAAAGATTACTCGAGGCTCGTGCTGATGTAGTGGGTAAAAATCGTTTAATTACTTAAACTTAATAGCCACTCAATAACTTCACTGCATCCACATACTGGGCTATTCCTTTAGCTACTTGTTTGGCTTCGCGCATTGCCAATACTACTGTTTGGGGGTGTGTACCACATCACCACCTGCAAATACACCTTTCCGAGTGGTCATGCCATAAGGCGATTCCTTTGTAATTACATATCCCTGTGGATTGACTTCGATACCTAAGGATGTGGAAACAATACGATTGGCTGGTTTAGATCCCACTGTAAGTAATACCCTATCCATATTGATTGTCTTTTTCACCTTCAGGTGTCGATGCTGGTTTGCCACATAAATTGAACGCCTTCTCAAAAGCTTCCTTGTATTCGGTATTTAAGGCGGGCATGTCTTCCTGTGTGCGGTGGTAAATAATGGTTACGCTTTTGGCGCCCATACGTATGGCGGTACGGGCTGTATCCATGGCTACATTGCCAGCGCCAATAATGGCTACATCTTCGCCATCGCGTAATGGTACAATCTCGCGTCCAATATCGCCACTGCTATACAAACTCACCATTCGCAAGAAATAAGACGATTGCAATACCCTGTACAGATTAACCCTTTGATGTCCAACGCTTTTGGGACAGCGGTACCCGAGCCAATAAAAACGGCATCAAAATCTTGATCCAGCATACCATCAACTGTAATCGTTTCACCCACAATACAATTGTTGATGAAGGTTACTCCGAGTGCTTCGATTTTTCGGACTTCGCGACGTGTGATTTCGTTAGGTAATCGATATTCAGGAATTCCATAAAGCAATACGCCTCCAGGTTCTTTCTGACCTTCGTATACTACTACATTAAATCCGTCACGAGCCAAGTCTCCAGCCACTGTTAATCCTGCAGGTCCCGATCCAATAACCGCCACCTTTACCACGTGTTTTAGGACGTAGTTTGACTTTTAACAAACCCATTTCGCTATCAAAATCGGCAATAAACCGTTCTAGTTTACCTACTTTTACAGGATTCCCTTTTTTATTTAAAATACAATGCCCTTCGCATTGTTTTTCGTGTGGACACACACGGCCACAAATTGCAGGTAAATTACTTTTCTCGTTAATGATTTGTAAGGCTTCGCCTATATTTCCCATCGACAATTGGTGTATCCAAGCTGGGATATTATGGTCGATTGGACAACCTTGTACACACAAAGGGTTTTTGCAATTTAAACAACGTTTTGCTTCATCTATCGCTTCTTTGGGTGTATATCCTACATTAATTTCTGCAAATTTTGCTAAAATACCATTTTCTTTCCGCTCACTCATCGTATAATCAATTGATTTATGCATTGTCCCTATCAACGTAATAGGAATTTGAATGCCAAAGATACGTTATTTTACGGAATTGCAGAATCGGTAAATAGGCATGTGGAGCATTAGTATGGGTGTATACTGTTGATAACTGCACCAGCTTGAAGTCTCCGAATAATCTAATTAGTGTAGGGCACTGTTGATGCACGCTTGAGGCCTCCGAATAATGTTCGCACCATTACCCTGAAGTTCCATACAATTGATAGAAACATAATTAATTAGTGATTAATGAATGATGTTATCCATATGCCATTAATTTCTTTTTCAAATACCAGACAATCATTCCACAAAAAGGTGCATACAGTCCATCTGCATCACGATTATCCCAATTCGCTATCAGTTTTTTGATTTCAGACGTTTCCCATTGTCTTTTAGCATCCAATCGTTTTTTGATTCCTTTTAATGTATCAACTCTATAGCTCATCAAAGATGCATTGTTTAGGTTTAATACGTTATCAATATCTGCTTGCCAAGTGGCATTTGTCGAAGATATTTTTCCATTTGACCGATGATAACTCAACGATTCAATAAACCCCACCTCTAGTGGAGAAAAGTGAATCTCATTTTTATCTTTTTTTTTGTCACATGACCAAAGATCCTGCTTATTATAGCTAGGGAAGCCTTTGCAAGTCTTCACCATATTGGTGTCTTCAATACTAAAGTGTAACATCGTTTCTGCTTCTATCAATTCGGGTATTTTTTCGTTTTTTTTACGTATCTATTCCAACAAAGCGTAGACCTCGTCTTTCCGATTGTCTTCAATCAGCTCAAACAGTTCATCCAATTGGCTTGTATTTCCTGATCTCGTGCTGTTTGATTTAAAACACGCTTGGTTATCGCTGTAACATCCATGCCATACGTTTCAGATTCTGCAACCGAATAATCATTCGATTCCGAATAAGCTAATTTATACACCACATTGTCCTCATTACTTTCTACACCTGTCATCACCATCGGTGCGTGGGTGGTAACAATGAATTGGATGTTTGGAAAAGCATTCCGAAGTCCTTTTAAAACACTCGCTTGAAGTGTTGGGTGCAAATGCAAATCAATTTCATCTATCAATACCGTCCCGAGTACTTTGGATGGAAAAACAATCAATTGGATGTTGTTTTCTACAGAACCAATACTAATTCTAAATACAACTGGTTTTATACTTGCAACAAAATAGTCAAAAATTCAGATTTCTTTCAGCCCATAGAGGACTATGAGTTGGTATTTGAGAGCGATGGGCGTTCGGTCATGTTTGCTTTCAAAAAAGAAGAGCGGATTTGCCAGTGCCTTGGTAGCCATAAAGCAGGAGGATGGTAGCTAGAGATTACTTTTATATCAACGGAGAAAAACTCACTTTGGCAGAATTGGGTTTTAAGTTAAATTATGACAATGCTATCGAATCGGTCGGTTTTGAGAAAAGTCCTTTTAGTGCTAATCTAGCGATTGTCCATTATTTAACGAAATAGCCATAATTTGTTGATACTGCTGAGGATTGAGTTCCATGAAAAAGAAATTAAGAGGATCAGCTATTTTCCCACCTTTGCGAACTTCGTAATGTAAATGGGGGACAGTCATACCCAAATTGCCCACAAGTCCAATTATTTGTCCTCGGCTTACTTTCGCGCCTCTCTTTACCAATATTTGGGATAAATACAAATAACGTGTTTCGTAATTATTGCCATGGTTTACCACAACTCTGTTACCCGCACCCAATTGCGAATACCAAATTTCGGTTACCGTACCATTAGCTGTTGCCATTACTTTCGACCCAACGGGGACAGCAAAGTCCATTCCAGCATGTGTGCGAATGGTTTTCAAAAAGGGGTTGATCTTTGGACCTACAGATGCCCCTGCTGCCAGTAAATTGGCATTCTCTACGGGCTGTATGCCAGGCACATACAACAAGCTTTGGGCATTGGTTTCGAACAGCACTTGCATGGTATCTAAATCAATTTGAGTGCTTTTGGCAAAGCGTTGTACGCTTGCTAATTCGGTTTGGCTGGTTGCAATTAATTCTGTATTACTAAGGCGCGCAAATACTGTATAATCGTGTTCTCCTCCAGAAAGGTTATCGATATTTAATGGATTGGTTTCGAATATTGCTCGATAGATATTGGTGTCTCGTTTTTCAAGATTATGAACCAATTTTTCCAATACCTGATAAGTTTGGTTCATCTTCTCGAGTTCAAGTTCTAAATGCTTATTCTCGGCTTGCTTTGCAGATTCGGTGGGTGTATTAAAGAATACGGAATAGGCTAGATAATAAACTACCGCAATCAGAAACGTGATAATCAAAAACGACAACCAACGCATCGCCTTTTCAGCAAGTGTTTGACGCACACTTTCGTATTGCATCAATTCGGGATTGTAAAAATACTTGCCTTTTTTTCTATCTTTTTTATCGCTCATAACCATAAGATATCATCGCGTCACCAGTTAGTAGTTCTTCGGATTCCGCATCCAACGTGTTCTCAAAGTAATTCAATGGATTCCGAGGGAATGCCTTTCAGTCTTACTTCATAGTGTAGATGGGGACGATTGATTTTCCTGTGGATCCTAATGCACCTACCATTTGCCCACGTTTAATACGCATTCCTTCACGTACATTAATAGCCGACAAATGCGCATAACGGGTAACATAGCCATACCCGTGATTTAATTCAACCATATTACCATATCCCGACGAGTAGTTTGCTTTTGTTACCATACCATCGCCAGCCGCCAATATCGGAAGCCCTACATTACCTGCAAAATCAAGCCCTTCATGAAAACGATAGTCTCCAAATTTGGGATCTGTTCGTCCCCCAAAGAATGATGTTAGCCTTACTCGGTTCAAGTCTACAGGGCTAGTAATGGGCATAGCGCGTTGCATCAAGCTTTTGTCGGAAGCTAGCAACACTATTTTGTCGAATGATCGGGATTGGATGACTGCTTTTTTAATTAACTGATCCAGCATCCGTTGTGTTGCAGTAACTGCTAACGCATTATGATTACTCATTCCTTCAGGTTTTGCATATCGGCTAGGACTATTAATTCCACTGTTCCGCACAGTACTGCTTATTTCCTCTTCTTCAAATACAGCTCTATACAATTTGTTGTCACGGTTTTGCATATCAATTAAAGTCCTATTAAGTTGAGCAAATTTCTTTTGCATTAAATCATAAGACGCCAACAAATTTCGGTTTTCCTCTAAAATACGCACTTCTTTAGGGGTATTAAAGAACAGGGAATATACCACAATCCACACAACAGCAATAGCACTCCTGACGAGAAAAGCAATAAATAGCCGTTTGATTTTAGCTAATAAAGTGATGCTTTCCAACTCAAACGAGAGGGTATCCTTATTAAATTTGTAATGTCTGTATTTCGCCAAAGTTCTAAATTCTATCTAAATTTTAATAGTCACACAAAAGTAATACAATAATCAATAAACACAAGTCCAATGTGATCTTGCTTCGCTAATACGATCAATCATTGATCATTAATTCGGGAATCGCCTCGCAAATTAAATTAAAATGCTCGGTATTCCCCAACTCTGACATAAAAATTTGAGCTGCTTCAATATCTAACTCTGTAAGTATGGTCATGCATTTAATAACTGATTCAGGTTCGTTAATTTGGGAAAATAGCTTAGCTAATTCCACAATAAAGAACGATTTTACATTCATGGTATCGTTATTTGCGAATATAATCTCCACTTTTAGTTGGATGTTATCGAACAAGTCCTTGTCATGCGTACTACGCTCAACACATGCCTCCCAAACATCCTCGAATGATGAAAGATGAATTACATGACGAAGCATTTGCAATAAATCATAATCACAGCAATGCAATAAAGTTGCCGAAAAAAAGCAGAATAAGGTTTCGTTAAATGCCTCGGTACAAGCATACACCATTCCTTTTATTTTCCAATATTCACCTTCGCTTGGATCCAAATTAATGGCTTTATCTATATGTACCATCGCACCTTCAAAATCGCCAAGTTGTACAAGACATCTTGCTAAAGATGATTCAGCCTCATCGCTTTCATAAAAATAAAGGACCTTCTTAAGTTCGGTCACCGCAATTTCCCATTCGCCATGGTCCATGTAGATATTTGCAAAAGCGCAATGCACGTCAACAACATTATCATCGCAAGCCGTTTCTTGGTAAAATTTGATTGTTTCGGCTATAAATGATGCCAATTCGACATTTTTACCCATTTTAATCAAACTGGTTCCTTTCCCTATATATGGATAAAGTTGCTCTTCGTCAATTGTCAAACACATTTCGAAAGCATGAAGTGCTTGTGGCATAAGATCCTGCTTAAGGTACATATTTCCTAAACATTCCCAAGTATCCAAATTAAATGCATCAAGATCTAAAGCCTTTTGAAAATAAATTTCGGCATCTTTAAATTGTTCTTTCTCAACATAACACTCACCTAAAACAAGACAATCCTCTTCGGTAATTCTTTGATCTAATGCTTTATGTAGATATTTTATTTGCAGGTCAAGATCTTTACCTCGCAACATATTAAGTATTGGTATATAAACATCTTCATCGGTGTCCGAAAGCACAACTTGTTCTAAAATCTGTTCCGCTAAATCAAATTTAGAATCTTGCAGATAAAAACGTGCTATACGGATCATCACCCACCGGTTATTGGAATAGAGTTCTGAAAGTTGTTCTAGATATTCTTCTGAATCATCTAATTCAACAAGATTCAGCATAATATCAATGATTGCGAGTTTGACATGTTCTTCGTTGGGAAAACTGAATTCGGCGTACTTCAAAGCAAGAAGAGCTCCCTCGTAATCACCTTGCCAAGCATAATATCCGCTTATTTGAAAAAAGTCTTCTAAATCAAAAGAAATCGCTTCTTGATTTCGAATGAGCGCTTCGTAACGTCTGATTAAATCGTGTCTTTCAAAAAAGTTATTTCTCATTTTCATTTCTCAAAACATTAGTTCTCCATGCAAAGGAACTGCAAATTTACATAAAATAACGGAATAACTGATTAACGGAATAAAGGAATAGCGGAATGATGATTTTGCAAATCAGTTATTCCGCTATTCCTTTATTCCTTTATTCCTTTATTCCGATATTCCGATATTCAGTTATTCAGTTATTCCGTTATTTTAAGCGCAACTCGAAATTGGAGCCCAAGTATTTTCGTCTCACTTCAGGATCGTCAGCCAATTCCTTTGGCGTACCAGCTTTAAGGATGGTTCCTTCATATAATAAATAAGCCCTGTCGGTGATGGCTAAAGTTTCATGCACATTATGGTCGGATATGATCACCCCAATATTTTTATTTTTAAGTCGTCGCACAATTGATTGAATATCTTCTACAGCAATGGGATCGACTCCAGCAAAGGGTTCATCTAAGAAGTACAAATTTAGGATCAATTGCTAATGCTCGTGCTATTTCACAGCGCCTACGCTCCCCCCCAGACAATTGTATTCCTAAACTTTTTCTGACCCGATTCAACCCAAACTCTTCCATTAGCATTTCTAATCGATCCGATTGTTCTTGCTTGCTAAAGTGGGTCATTTCCAAAACAGCCTTTACATTATCCTCAACGCCCAATTTTCTAAAAACCGAAGCTTCTTGCGCTAAGTATCCCAAACCTCTTTGTGCCCGTTTGTAAACAGGTTCATGAGTGATTTCAATATCATCTAAAAAAGTGCGTCCCCCATTGGGCTTTATCAAGCCTGCAATCATGTAAAAAGAGGTTGTTTTACCAGCTCCATTGGGACCCAATAACCCTACGATTTCTCCTTGCTCTACTTCTACCGAAACACCTTTCACTACTGTGCGGCTACCATATTTCTTGATTAAATTATCGGAATGCAATTTCATTTGTAGATCATTTTAATGTTACTGATGCCTATTGATACTTTCGAACGCCAATATCACAAACAAATAAGCTGTCGGTTTTCAAATTAGTATAAACATAAGTGAATTGACCTTTACGCTGTTTAAAGTAGCGAAATTGAGGGGTTTCTTGCACATACAGTATAAGTCGTGGTTCGAAATACTGTTTCAGCACATCTCGCTTCTCTATGCCAATACTATCCAATAAAGTGCAATAAAAAACAAGACTGCGTATCGGTGAAAAAACAACCCGCACGCTATCTATTTGACTATTGTATTCAAAGGCTTGAGGCATTAATTTATTTTGTGCATCAACATAATGAATCAAATCCGTTTGTAAACTGGGTTTACCAAACTGTGCTTTAATCCACCAAATAACAGCGAGAATTAACAAAACAGCAATGATTACCTGCGTCGTTTTTAAAAATGAATTATACTGCATGAATAACTGATTGACAGATTGACGGAATAACAGATTAACGGACTTACAGATTGACAGATTAACTGATTTACAGAATGATTAGAACTGCATCTGCACTATTCAGTTATTCAATCACTTCCACTGGCGTATCTATAAATAAACTGGGTTTGTTTTGTTGAATATATGTAAAATTAGCTTCCACTAACTCTAATCCCGACCTGAGTTTATCACTTATTGCCCTTAATATACTCGACGATTTATCGTCAATGTTTGTAGCTAACAAGAATTCCAAATTCTTTACATCTCTCGAAATTTCAGCAATACGTCTTTTATACGATTCTGCTTCAGTACTATTATTTCCCTCAAATTGTACCGCAAAATTATGCTCTAAACGTTTTGTTTTAGCTGAAACGCCCATAATTAGAGGCTCAACAGTGGTTAACATTTGTTTATATTTAACTAACGTACTGGCTTTTAGCGAAACTTCTAATCGCTCATAATAATTATTCACCGCCTCTTTAGCCCTGTCTCTACACAATTTACATGGAGTGGAACCCATCTTCAAACTCAACTGTTGTAAAATCTCGTTTTTATCAGATGTTGCTATGGTTACATTCAACTTGGCGATATCAGCAGCAAAATATTGCGAATAAGTACTGCTTTCTAACTGATTAATCAGCCCACTAATGTTTTGCCCCTCTTTAGTTTTAGTTCTAAAATCGGCAGTTAAGTTATCAATATATCGCAAATCGCTAATCGCTTTTTCTTTTTGATCAGGTTTGGCTGGCAAACCAATCTTATTGATATTCACCAGGGTATTACACATTTGCTTGGCTCCACGCAAGCTGGGGTCGTTTTCAAGATAGAAAGAAGCGAAATCCAATGTAGAAGCATATTCCGATTTGAATCCTGAATTATATGTATTGTTGGTCCTGTATTTAAAATTAACAACGTCAGCCTCTTGTAGCAACACAATATAACTCTGAATCACGCTTCCCAACGCAATGGTAGCAGCATCGGTATTGCCTGTGCGTGCATTAAGTGTGTACAACTCTAGCTGGCTTTTAAAATTCGCAAACAATGTCAAGAAGTTGGTGTAATTCTTCTCTTGATTATAGGTATCTTGACTAATCATTTTGTCGCGATAATTGTTTTCGATATTCACTTTCCGTCTATCAATTGTCGAAAAATTGATCTCGTCGCCACTAATCCCCTCCATCTTATATTGCGATTTATAGTTCGCCACCACCAGTAAGGGGTAAGATTGATATGAAATTAATCGTTTTAACAAATCGCGGGTAAGAGTACTAAACCGGACAGTGTCCATGTAAGCGTTCAGCATTGCTGAATTTATACGAATATTTGGCGTATTGGGTGTTACAATTGCGTATACCCGTATTGAATGTAGTCGGGTATCAAAGTTTTGCTGTTCAAATAATCGGATGGTAGAACTGAATTTATATTCTTTTTTGCGGGCATTCGATTCAATATAGTTCCCCATTTCCCCAATCAATGATAACACTGCATTGGTGGGACGTGTAAGTGACGCCAAATTTTGGAGTTGTTTCCCGAAAAATCCCAGAATATTGTCCTTGTCATTATAAGTAATTGCCTTCACATCAATTTTAGCATCAATATTATTCCCTGCCGAATGTAGGGGTAGATTGTCTATAATACGGATCTTTTCGATGTTGTCGTTCACATACGTTTTGTATTTATTTTCCTTATCTTTATTGATTTGGAAATTATAGAGGGGGTAAACTACATCATTATCGCCAAAGTATTTTACATTAACTAATTTGGCTGTGATGTATAAATACTCTAATTCCTCGTTAGCCAAACCACGTTTTTTACCTTTTTTATCGGCTTTTACGTATAGATCGTTGATGACTTTACTGAATTGATGACCGTTAAAAAGATAAATATCGGTCGATAAGTACTGCCATTCTCCAGAGAATGACATGCTTGATGTGTCGACGAAACATAATCTCGTTTCTATTTCACCTTGTTGAGCAAGGGTAGTCAAAGGGAGTAGAAGTCCCAATATAAATAACCGTAAGTTCATGTTAAGGATTTATAAATTATGAGTTGTGTTTTATGAATTTCTGTTTTGAGTGGGCAACACGATGCAAAGACTTTCCATTCTTTCATTAAGCAGAGCATGGTTGCTTTATTAGTTTGTGCTTGTGCCAAAATACTACATCCGGCATTTTCTCCTATAGTTAAAGGAGCCGTTTTTTCTACTTTTACTGCATGGGTTGCTGTGTTGAGATCAGAAACAAGATTCCCTTTTAAGGAATCGGATTTTTCTTCCTGCTGGATGTGTTTCATTGTGATTCTGTTATTTTTACTATTTGTTACTATAAACCCAGAGCCAAAATACACCAAAAATGATCGTCAAAATGGGCATTATTACAAAAAACGAGTGGTATTTCTGCTAAATAAATTAACCCAGCCATCAATTTTAGAAAGATTAAACGTACGATTATTTCCAAAAATCCAATCAGGATTCGTAATTGCCAGTATTAGAAAAAGAATGCCTCCAACTATAAAAAAGCAGTTTAAAATGGATCATCTTTACAAATTGTTTCAAGATCAATTTCATCCCATGATTAGCTAATTCAAATTAAAAACTAACTTCAGGCACCTCCTCTGGCACCGCACAATTACCATTCAACTCGGCACCTATTTCAACCGAAAATCTACGGGCCTTCACATTGCCAGTAACTTGCGCAGTTTCTTTAAGTGTCAGTAATTCATTAATCATAACCGATCCATCAATCCGTCCATCTACATCCAAATTTTTAGAAATAATGTCGCCTTTGATATGAGCGTCTTTTCCTACAATTACTTTGCCTTTACAATAGATATTGCCTTCGACTGTGCCATCAATCCGCAAATCTGTTAAAGCATTAATCGTCCCTATGACCTCTGTTCCATGGCTGATTCTATTGACATTCATTTGATTATCAGCTTCTCTATTATTTTTCGACATATATAAGATCTTTTTGTATGAGTTAATAAATCAGACAAATCTACGAATTATTATTTAATTATTCATTACAATGAAACAATTCAACTATTCTGAACCAAGATATTAAGCCACTTTCAAATGAATCAGTTGACATCAAATACAAAACAAATCGAAACTCCCGATACCAAGCCTTACAGGCATGCTCTCAGCACAGGTCTCAAGTAAAGACAGTAGAAACAAAAAAGCAGATACCGAACATAAAAAAAGTAAAAAGCACTTCGGTTAGTCGTGTGTCCTTCAAATCCTCTACTTAACGCGATATTTCGTACTTATAAGTTGGATTAACAATAAAATGTTTACCTTTGGGCTGAATATCTTTCATAAAACGAGAATAAACTAATGAATAAATTTATGCGTTTCTTTTTTTGCCTCTTTTTAACAGTGTGTTTGGGTCAATTATGGGCTCAGACTGGCGCCGAGAAGGCTCCTAAACCTCTTAACACACCTCGTCAAATCTCTTCGGGCTCAACGGCTCCTGTAACTAAAGCACCAGTGGCTGCTGACAAATCTAAAGCTAAAGCAGACCAAATAGCAGCAAAGCTAAAATTAACTGATGCTCAAGCTGTTTCTGTTTATAATATCGTTACCCAAACAGAAAAACGAATAGAAGACCTCGAAGTAGGTACCGAAAATTATGGACGATTGATAGGATATATCAACGAAGAGAGAAATGAGATGTTGAAAGCTGCCCTATCACCCGAACAATTCAGGGAATATCAAAAAGCGTATGCTACCAAAGATCTAGGGGAAGTGAGTAAGTTGACATCAAAAAGCAATCAAATTGCAGTAAAAAGGCAAACTGCAGCTGCAAAAGAAAAGAAAATGTCAGAATCGTTGATGGATAAAGAAAAAGAAAAACAAGACAAGTTAGCCAAGAAAGCCGTTGAAGATGACAAAAAAGCTGCTCAAAAGAAAAAAGATCTTGAGAAAAAAGAATTAGATAAGCAAAAAGCCTTGTCGAAAAAAGAAGCTGATAAACAAAAAGCACTTGCTAAAAAAGAAGCTGACAAACAAAAAGCACTTGCTAAAAAAGAAGCTGACAAACAAAAAGCACTTACAAAAAAAGAGGCCGACAAGCAAAAAGCGGCAGATAAAAAAGCTAAAGATCAAGCTAAAAAGGATGCCGATAAACAAAAAGCGGCAGATAAAAAAGCTAAGGATCAAGCAAAAAAAGAAGCGGACAAACAAAAAGCTTTAGAGAAAAAACTAGAAGCCCAACGTAGAGCCTTAGAGAAGAAAAAATAATTGATTAAGAATTGCTTCGCGTTTACGGTCATTGCACCAAACGCGAAGTAATTTCTATTACGTATTCATAATTACGTACTAAAGTTTATTTGGAGACCATAAGCTGAGTTCCTCATTCAGCAAACCCACTCAATTGCAGAGCTAAAAACTATTCAATTCATTTGTAAAAGCACAAAATTTTGCTGCAATCCCAACCACCTTTACACACTCAAGTCAAATTATCGAACCTGTAAAGCGAAGCGGCACCTTTGCTTTGAAATTGCTTTGCCCGTTAACCATTCACAAAGCTAAAAAGGCCTGCCTTTTTAGCTTCGCACGCCTTTATTCACCTTCATGAAAATAAGTTAGCGAACAAAGCGAATCAAAAGCGAAGTTCATGTTGAATATTAATTTAATTATCTTACTTTTGTTGATATTATGAAGGTTGAATAAATCAAAAAAATGATACCAAAAAAAAAATTGCAACCCAAGAAACGTTCAGCAGAAATGAAACGATGTCATAAATTAAGTCTCGCTTTCAATGAAAGCGAGATGAAAGTGATTACCCATTATGTTCAAAAATACAAGGTCAGCAATCGCTCTAAATTGCTCCGGGAAGCCATTATTTCGCACATGCTCATTCAATTAGAGCAAGATCACCCCACTTTATTCTGAACACAATGTCACTGTTACATCAAGTTCAGGAATATATTCAAGACAAACAGCTTGTCAACCCAAACCAGCGTATATTGCTTGCCGTTAGTGGCGGAATTGATTCGGTAGTAATGGCTGATGTGATTACTCAATTAAATTACGAATGCGGTATTGCCCATTGTAATTTTCAATTAAGAGGGGAAGCATCGGATGCCGACAATCAATTTGTCGAACAATTGGCTAAAAAAAAACAAATTCCTTTCTATGATATCCGATTTAATACCACCGATTATGTTTCGGCAAACGGAATATCAATACAAATGGCGGCTCGTGAATTGCGTTATCAATGGTTTAACGAACTGTGTAGCTTGCATCATTTTGACAAATTGGCGATAGCCCACAATGCTGATGATCAAGTTGAAACATTTTTCTTAAACCTTATTCGAGGGACAGGTTTAGCTGGTCTTACTGGGATGATCAACTCCGCACCCTCACTCATTCGACCTTTATTATCTGTCAGCCGAAACAAAATTGAGGAATATGCGAAGATACAGCAAATAACACATCGCGAGGATGCATCTAATGCAAGTACAAAATACGCAAGAAATAAATTGCGTCACGATATTATTCCCCAATTCAAAAGCATCAATGCGCAATTTGCAGAGCGCATGGAAGTAAATATGGACTACCTATTGCTTGCCAATAATTTCTTGGAGGAACAAATGACCGAGATTAAAACAAAAATCACCACCCAAGACGGGCTAGAGCTTTTGATCAATATCCCATTATTGAAAGCACAAAAAAGCGCAGCTTTATGCCTCTATTTTTTACTTGAACCGTTTGGATTTAAAGGACCACTGATCAAGCAAATTCTAAACAATAGCGATAACAGTCTTTCGGGTACTATCTATTTTTCTAAAACCCATCA